>BMAW01039207.1:349003-398505 GCA_019974015.1 Nephila pilipes | reverse complement strand
AAAAATAATTTATTTAAATTGTATCCAAATTTTGTTACTGTTCTATTAATTATATTAAGCTTGCTGATAACTGCCGCAACCACAGAGATATCTTTATCAAGATAAAAGATAATTAAAAAATACTTGAGATTTTCCATTGTTTGAGAACGATTTACCTTCTTAAGGCTTCCGTCTGCCGGCCATTTTGATTTCGTGCAAGCAATGTTAATTCTATTACCGTTCTCAAATACTTTCTATTTGATCTATTTGATTGCAATAAAGTGCCTCTGCATGAGCAAAAAATAATGAAGGCTTCTGAGGATTAACTTTCTTTCCCCGATTTTTAAATATATTTTCACCCCTATTTTAATTTGTGAGTTTCCGGTTTTTATAAAATATTTTTAAGAATCGAGGGGGAAAAGTAATTCTGCAGAAGACTTCATTAGAATTTGCTCATTCAGATGCACTTTATTGCGATCAAATAGAAAATATTTGAGAACGGTAGTCAAAATTCCGTAGGATTAACATTAAGCTTATGAAATCAAAATGGCCGGTAGACGGGAGCCTTAAGCTATTTTATCTAATAACTCCAAATTCACCAAAAAACTAAGTTATGATGATATCATCAACGAATTTGCTACATATTTGGAAGAAAAGAAAACAAAAATCATATAATGTAGATAAAATCCTGCAAGTTGCTTACCAAATTGTATTTCATAAGTATATGAACAATAATTTTTGTTATTTAGTTAATTAATAATTTTTTGTGAGATGTTAATGTTGACTTTATTATAATAATTTAATTATTTATGCTTTTCATGTCCTTCTTAACTTTATCACTTTGTACAATGTAATAAATGGCACACAAGCAGAATGAAATAACATTTTACTGTGTGAAATTTGTTACAAGGTCTCGCTAGTTAACTTTGGGCCCTTTTTTTTGCTTGGGCCGGCCCTGCTTGCAGTAGAATGTTAAAGCCACTGAAAACATTTAGCACCAGAGAAGCTCATTTATATGTTTAAAAAGTATCGAAAGCACGTCGTTTTTATTATGAAAAATGATACAATGAATCACTTGTCAAATCTCTGAAATCTTTATATTGAATCATATTCTGCAACATGATATCAAAATTATTAACATGCTAAGCCCTTAGAATACAGATGGAAATATTCATTGTATTTTATCGTTAAGATTCATCACACGCAATTCATTTGAATACGAACTTTACTGAGAGTCTTATTTCCACCCAATTTAAAGATTCGTTCGCTTAACGGTTGTAATTCTGAACTAGGGTCAAACAGGAATTGGCCTTTTGGCCTTCAGTTTCCTGAATCTTCTCACCACATAAATATTTAGTGCCTATGTCTAATCAGTATTTGATATGTGGAGACCTGCAACGGGTATGATCTCATAATATTTCTCAAGGTGATATTGAGAATCGCGAGTCGCCATCTTTCCATTACTGAACTTAGCCTTTGTAAATTTCACCAGTACATCATTTAAAGAAATGATTATATTCTAAGTATATTTTTAGATTTTTTTTCTGGCACCTGGAGCTATAAAGTTACAACGCAACTTCTTGAATTCAATTTTGATGATAATGTATGAATCTATTCTATTTTATTATTTTTGCGATATATATCTTTTATATATATTAGTAAGATAATCTTTTTTTAATGTAAATTATACTTTCTTTTCTTGCGTGTACTGAAACTCAACTTCATTTAAATCTTCTTCATGGTATTTTGCGCCTCTAACCATGTCTTATGACGGCTGTGTTCATTCATCCAATTACGATGATAGTATTCAGAAAAAAATTCCAATAAACCATTTTCGAGTCAGAATAACAAAAAACCAAACAAAATAAATGGTTTTAGACTTTAATTTTTAAAAAAGTTCTATGCAAAGTTTTACAAAGAACATATTTAGAGTTTCAAGGTGTGCTTTTTTTATAATCATTATTAAATTACTCAATTAAATATAAGAATTAAAGCAAACGATGAAATATCGAGAAACGCGCAATAGTAAACTTTTCCGATATTAAAATTAAAGGAAACCAGTAATTATTAAATTGAATATATTTAATTAAATTAAATGCAATTAAAATTAAAGCAAACGATGAATTATCAAAGTAAATATCTTTAAGCTAGATGTAATTAAAATTGAAGCAAACGATAAAAAATTAAAAAGTAGTCTAGTACGCTGAAACGGCCCTTGGGTGGCTAGAGTTGATTCACATCACATTTCTGTAATATTTACAAAGTTGAATACTTCTCCTTTCATCTTAAAAAGAAATAATAAATTTCATGATTGAATGATAATTCATGAACTCACAGTAACTTTAAATTTACACTGAGGTAAACTTCAAGATAATGAAAATTAACAGTGAATTAATATTCATAAAATATACAAAGTTTTATTACTCATTGTTGCTCAGTTACTCGCAACACCTCTAAACTGTAATTTTCTATTATTCAATAGTTGTATAGGCGTTACCAAAATTATCAACAAAATTTTTGCTAGAAACTATGGAATTCGAAAAATATGTCTGCATTTCATGTTTGTCATCCACATAGATGTAAAACAGGATACGTTTCGAAACACATAGGATCTGAATCAGGTAATATCTGTTCAAATTTCCTTTTCAAGTATTTTCTCAGCTCTTTTGGTCAAACTTTAATGTTATTTTGTATACCTAAAGATATTTTTTTTTTTTGTTTATTCACTTCTGTTTTCATTTTGAAATAAATTAAAACATTTTCAGTCGAACTTTTCTGTAACAGATCTTTGATATCAGTAAATAAAAGAAATATATGTATGTATAATTTTTGTTACTATAAAATGTATTTATTTTAAACAAATGGTAATTTGAATATAAATCAATGACAATCAAGGTTCTTATTACAAAAAAAAAAAAAAAAAACCCGTTATCTAATTCCGTAACCTGGTCACATTATACAATGCGCTATTAGTGAAGATTTCTTACTTTATAACTTCATAAAAGTAAATATATTTTGCCCAGAAAAAAATAATTTTTAGCGTTAAAAGAAAACAGAACGTAATTACAATAAGACTTCTCAGTTATTTTCGATAAAACTATTATATTTATGAAAACGCATTCATGTTTACATTAAAATGTCTATAAAAATACTTGTAATATAATAATTATATAAAGTTAATATTGAAAATCAATTTGTTGAAATCAGTAAAAATTTTTACGCTTCAATACATCAAATTTTTGCTTTTAAATAAGAATTTTTTTTTACATAATTTGACTGTTTTAAAAAAGAAACTCAAATAAATAAAAAAAAAAAAAACATTTTTTTTTTTTGTTGATGTAGCATTTTCATTTATATTTTAACATAAATCCAGAAAATGAGTTCAACATTTTTTTATTCATTTGCATCAGTTTCACACTAGAACAATAAAGCGATGAGAGGAATCACGTACTTTGCGGTGAGATGACCAAAACTGAAGCTGGTACTTCGCTCACCTAGCTTTTTCTCTTAGTTAAAAAATTTCGAGAACCATTTTGGTTTTTAATTGTAGCAGCCTATATAATTCTGCATCATGGCACTCAACAGAATTCATGACTCGAGCACACGACTAAATTCGAATTGATTGCCTTACTGTTCCCGTGTACCAGTCATTCGGAATTCGTGAACATAACGTTTAACCTATTGAATTCCTCTTAAATCTAGACTTGTGTATTCCCTTGAATGAAATAAAATGCATTTGAAAGAGAAAAATAAAAATAAAGGTTTTCGAAAAATTGCATTTTCTTCCGATTTCAGAAATTATTTGCCTTATTTTAATGATTCAAAAATATTTTTAAAAATTGAAAAAAAATATAATTCGACAGAAAAATTCGTTATTTTTTACTCTTTCGAATGCAGTTTATTGCATTCAAATATATATGATAATCTAAATTTAAGGAGGAAAGTAAAAATTCCGCCGGGTTAACATTTCCTTCACGAATTCTTAATGGATAATAAATAGGAGTCTAAATCGCTAGGTTAGTGTGAACCAAATGAAATGGATTTTTAAAACATTTATGATCTTGCAGCAGCTATTTTATATGATAAGCACTTATTAACACTGGATATAACCAGGAAGAAAACATGGAACTCAATAAATTTATTAAGGAAGAATCATTTATAAAAAAAATTAAGAATTTATTTCAACTTCCAAATTATAATAGAATGAGGAGAAAGCAACCATATATACGCACTTCATCTCATTACAGTTACAGAAGAACTAACACTTTTTTTTCAAACATGGCGACGAACTAAAAACTTTGGAACACTACTAATTGTTGTCATATACGGTTACAAAAATTTATAAATATATAAAAAAAAAATGATTCGACCGTTCCATGCAAAGTTTTGCAAAGAACAAATTAAGCCACTCAAGGTGAGCTTTTTTATAATTATTATTAAATTACTCTATTAAATATAAGAATGAAAGTAAAAGAAGAAATATTGAAAAATGAACAATTGTAAACTTTTCCGATATCAAAATTAAAGGAAATGATAAATTATTAAATTGAATTATTTACACTAAATGTAGTTAAAATTAAAGCAAACGATAAAAAAATAGAAAAGGGATCTGGTACGCCAAAAGTGATCCATCTAAAATAGTAGCCCCTTAGGAGGCTAATAATGAACAATAAATACGAACAAACAGCAATAGTCAATTTTATAAAATATAATAAAAGAGAATAAACTCTTTAAAAATAAAATACAATCGTCCACCTATAAATATGACAAAGTAAATTATTGCAAATATGAAATATGGCGGGGTCTATGAAGATTCAGTGTATCTTTTCACGCCAGATTCGAAACCACAGGGGGCATCAATAAATGCAATGATTTATATTAGAATTAAAACATTGTGAAGTCAATTTGAAAAGACTAGAAAAATTTAAAGAATGAAATACGTGAAATATAAATGGAATCGCTAATGAGAATTGAGAAATTTATATAACAGGCCCTATGAAGAAATTAAACACGTGTTGTTCGAAGAGATTAAAATAATTTTTTTCTTACAACTGAAACCTTTCATCAAGGAAATAATTGCTCTTCTGTAGTAACAAACAAATTACAAACAAAAAAAATAATTTGTCAAATAAAAAAAATGACTAATATTCATAAGAGAAGCATAGCTCTAGAACACATTTTTTGTTCAAATTTCGATTAAAAAAATTATATCAAACTGATACCTCTAGAATACAAGACTTTTTTTTTTACGAATATTTTTTGTATTCATAATAAACAATAAAATACGAACACTTTAATGTTTATTCTTTTATGCTTTTTTCACAAGAACAAATATATATAAAAAAATCGTACTTTTTTATTCTGAAATATAACAGAATGTACAGTGTAAGGTCTGTCTAAATCACATTCTGTATAAAGATGCTGCAATTACGCAATTAATGGAAAGAGCCATTTATTCTCGTGAATTATTAAATAACATTAATGAATAAATTAATCCAATCAATCAAATAATTACGTTGATGGTTAGTTATTGGGTCGTTCTTTTATGACGCAAGGTCCAATTATGGAAATGCTGCGCCGAACTCATTAAGTAATTGGTAACGTTGCATTCGAAAATGCTTTTCCTGTTCGATTTATAAAATTGTCAACACTATTACCCGTAAATATAAATCTGCCTTGAATAATTTACTTAAAGCTTTTCTGAAATAATTGAGACTATATCCACAATCTCACCTTTTTATTTTATTTCATCGCCTTGTCGTAACACTCAAAATATATCAATTTCTAATGTCTAAAAACAATGGCAGCTTTTGCCAAAAATAAAAATAAACAATAATACGATAAAATCAAACTAGTATTTAAATATTAAAATTAAAGCAAACGATAAAATATTGAAGTAGGTAATATTTTGCGTAAATGTTAAAATTAAAGCAAACGATAAAATATTAATTTAAATACATCTGAAGATAAATGTAATTATTGCTGCCATAAAATGAAATAAAATAAATCTTTATATATTAATCTATTCAATACATTAAGTTTGTGCTATTCACAAGTTTTCTAACTGTTCCATAAAAAAAAAAAAGTTAAAATCTTGGTTGAAACCTAAAAAAGAGCTAAATTATATTATGCTCAAAATGAAACGCTGAATAGAAATACAGAACGCAAGAAAAATATATTTCAAAAGTACTCAATCTGCGAATATATCTGATTGAAGTATAATGGTTTGAAAAAATGAATAAATTACTGTAATGGAACTTTAATATGTGGTACTCTATGTATTCATATAAAACTTATTTTTGTCAAATACCCTGATTTTCCTGGAAAAAAGCTATTATTTCCACCTTTCCCCATTAACACATATAAGCAGCTTATCTGATTTAAAATTCTTATTGTGTCAGGGCAATTTGTTATCCTCTGCATTGTGTCCACAATCCAGTTGAGTGAACAAATGATAATAATCAAAGATAAAGCAAAGAGAGATGTGAAAGGGATAAAATAAGGAAAATATAATTATAGAGATAAAAATAGATTTCCTTTTTACCCTCATATTATTTTATTCACAAAGAAATTATTTACATTTAAGGATATATTAACATCTAAAAAAATCAGTTATAGTGAATACCAAAATTCCTTTCTGCTTAACAGATCGTGAGACTGTCTAATCTTAAGCCAGATTTTATATTTTTCCAACACTATATTCACTCAAACAGGTGATAAAAATACGTAATTACAAAATATTCAATGTATGTGTTTATAATTATTGTACATATGTTCTTTATTGTATGCAATATAAACAAAAATTCAGCATGAAATTATGTAATTTAAAAATAGTACACAATAAACGAAATACCGCATACATCCTAACTTAAAAAAATTGTTTCAGTGAAAGAAGTTCTTCCTGCTCTCTTCCTTTTGAGAGCATTACGCAAAGCAAATCTTTTTTGTGTGTACATTATGGAAACCAGATCTATTTTAGTGTTAATGATGATTGATTGATTTATTTTATTAACGTCACAATGGGAAGCAACACAAGGTCTACTGGCAGAATACCCAAGGGGACCGAGCTCACACAAAGGGTTTAGAGCTACAAAACTCCCCCGGGGGCTATTGGCATCATACCTCGTAATTTTGAACATCGGACAAGTGACGAGAATGACATCTGAGCTCACACCTTAGACTCCTAATTTCCACACCACGTCAACGGGAGGACTCGGAACCTCGACAGATTTAACGTACATCAGCCCCAGCTACACGGTGGGTCTCAAGTGGCATCAAGGCTTGAAACCCATTACTCGACGAAATCCACCGACCGTGAAGTGCACAAAACCATTTGCAACTGTAGCCTGAACGGAAGAATGTGATTGTTTATTAGCGCCACTCTGAAAAACAACACGAGGGTTATTGGAGACGGACCTTGTAATTTTGAACATCAGTCCACTAACGAGGAAGTCACTTGCGCTGGTATCCTCTCTACACCACCAAACCAATAGGAGGAGCAGGGATCCCGACTAGATTTAACGCTCATCATCCCCGTTAAACAGTGGCTCTTTAGCGACATAAGGGCTTGAACCCATGGCACGACGAAGACAATGCTAGTCGCGAGTCCGCGACCATGACCATTAGGTTATCACAGCCACCTAAACGTAAGAAGGATGGATGAAAAAGGAAAAAAATGGTGGACAAGGAGGAGGATCGAAAATAGAGAAGGATCGCTAGGGTGTCTCAAAGCGCATTCCCCGTGTTTACCAAAGACAGTAAGTCTTATGGGAAAGGGAATAGATTAGTTGGGTGCTTCGGGGTCACGATTCCTGTAAGCCCTTCAGGGAATGTAATTACAGAAACAGAGATGAAGGCCATAAAACTACATGCAAGTACATATACGATGCCTGAACAGCAATATCCATTTTAAAATCAATTACATTTACCAGCAGAGTTAGGAAATACAATAACTTATTGCATACAAAAATATGAAGTATGCGAGCTCGTATATTGTTCTCGATTTTCTAACTCAAGGTGTCCTTAAAACAGCAGGTCAGGCAGAAGGCAAGAATTTAATTGTATTGATTAGGACACATATCGTAATAATAGAAGCTTAAACCAAACTAACATGAAATCACTGTCTTCAAAAATAAAATAAGCGATTTCTTTGAAAATGCTAAATTACTTACTTGACCAGCTGCTCTAAAACTTCAAAAATTGTCTACAATTTTACATGGGTTTATAAAATATACAGTTCGACAATGTAAAATCTTATTGCCAAAGTTATAGGTTTGAATTAATATCATTTTGTAACCACGGGCGCCATGTTGGGATTTCTATTAGAGTTAACAGAGATTTAGTAAATGAACACTATTCGAATAACGAATACCTTCTCAGATTTAATTACGTTTATTGAGACATTACAGTTGAGGACACAACAAATTTAAGGAAAAACGATTAAGTGTAAACATGATAATATAGATCCACATGAGTCTCGGGGTGGAACACTATGTTTACTTGTTAGCTCCTCCATATAGACTGCTGGGAATTCGAGCTCCAGTTGTCATCACTCTTCCGGTGGTCGCTAGGAGGCGCGCTTGAACAGTTGCGATTTTAGTTGTGGAATGAAACTGCTTGTACCAGGTCCAAAGAGAGTGACTCCTGAGTCAACCCCTCTAAATTTTACGCCACACTACGCTTCGACTTTAAGGCCTAGCTCCATTTCAAGTACTGCATCACCCATTATTACTCATGGATCAAAAGAGGAATTATGGATTGAAATGCGATTCGGCCCAAGAGGTGCCAGTTATAAATTCGTGAATATGACTACAGCGCTCCAAGAGTAATAATAAAAGTTGAGCACACTTTAACATAAAATCAGTGCCTATTAATAAAAGATAATCGTCTTTTATGAAATGGGTTAAGTCGTGTTCTCGAGCTTGTGATTAGCATTGTTTCAATGTTTCAATTAAGTTGCATGTTCGGGTTCTGATTCCATTAGATATACGTATATCGTATAACAGGCTTGATGTGCGTTAAATATATCGGGACTCAAAATCCTTATGTTGCAGTAGTATTAAATTTAGGAGAGTTTGGGTGCCTACTCAGGGATTATCCTCGTCACCTACCGTGAGTTTTAATTACGAGATTCATCGTTGATAGTTCTCATTTTAGTTTTTAATAACATCGCCCTAGAAGCAACACGAGGGCTATTGGCGGCGGACCTCGTAATTTTGAACCTCGGTCAAGTGACGAGGATAACACCTGAGCGGGTACCCTCTCTCCTGACTTCCACATCATGACAATGGGAAGACTTTGGTCCCGACACATTTAACGTGCATCATCCGCGGATACACGGCGAGTCATTAGAGGCCAAGGATCGAACCTGTGACTGAACGAAAACCGCCGGCCAAGAATCCGAAGCCATGACCACTAGGCTACTGCGGCCACTTGATAGTCCTTGTATTGCTTCGAATTATAACGTTAATAAACAATCAAAGAATCATGAAACTGGTTAATAGAGACAAAAAAAAAAGGTTAAAAATTGCTGCTCTAAAAAGCTACTTAGAATTTTATGCAGGTATACTAAATTTCATAGTAAAACACATGACGCAGAATTTAAGATGATTCCATAGGTTAATCTTCGAATTTAGTAGATAAAAATTCTTTTTTTTTTAGTTAGTTAAGTTTTTATTAACGTCGCACTAGAAGCAACACGAGGGCTATTGGCGACAGACCTCGTAATTTTGAACCACGGTCAAGTGACGAGAACGACATCCGAGCTGGCACGCCATCTCTTAACATCCACACCACGCCAACGAAAGGACTTTGGGCCCCAACAGATTTAACGTGCATCAGCCCTGGCTACACTGCGGGTCTTTGAGCGGCCAAGGATTGAACCCGCGACTGAACGAAAACCGACAGCCGCGAGTCCACGACCTTGACCACTAGGCTACGGCGGCCCGAGATAAAAATTCTATAAGCCGCAATATCTAATTTTTCAAATCCTCCAGTCTTTACACTAAAGAGCTTTTGTGCAAAATAAACTCAGTGAAATTGCCACTTTATGTTTTTTTAAAATATGAGTGGTCAACGAATTAGAGACAGAGGTATTATGACATTGCAAAAGTCCGTGACACTTCGCAGAATATCGATTTAATAATACTGTTTTCAGTTTTCGTTGTTTAAATTGCTTTTCGAAGAAAATAAACATGCAAAGCTTGCATTGTTCATCATTACACGCGCTATTGGTCGGAGAGTTTTTCTTTCAGCTTGCAGGTACTACTTAGAAGGTACTTAGTGGTCAAGGGATAATTTTTGTTTAGTCCTTAAATGTTGCCAAAAAAGGAAAAAGAAAGTCAAGGTTAAATCAATTTAGCTTTTTCTTAGCATAAACAACTGAAAGGCAAGAATTTTCTGTACATTTATTAGTAATGCATTGAACGAGAACGAAATAAGTAATCAAAGCATCGGTATGCATGGATAGTTTTTTACTTATCAAAATCTTTTCATGATATAGATAAAAATAAACTTTTTTAAAAACTGATATTTTCAAAGATGTTTACACTAGGCATTTAACGAATGATTTCGCTGTTTAAAATATTTTAGTTCCTATTCTTTATTTACTCTACAATAAAGAAATAGAATTATGAAGAATAGAATAAAGAACAGAATTTATTTTTTTCTTTCTTCTGTTTTATGTCTAGTGTAAAAAACTGTAACTGTCGTTGTCTACGAGTACTTTGGAATCCTTATCGTTCGAAAGTTTATAGTCGTATAAAGATATAAAGGCATATTTAAATATTATAATCTATGTAAAATTAGAAGCAGAGATTTTCTGAATTATTATATACTATACAAAGTTTTGATACGATAAACTAAAAGAAATTTATTAACTTTCATTTTTTGTAGACATCTGACAGAGTGGCTAATTTCAAATGTATATCACTATTTTTCTTGTATACAATGATTTTTTTTAGTTTCTAAAATTATCAAAACTTTTAAAAAGTCTGTCATTTCTGATTATTTTGTTGTGTTTAGAGTTATATATAATTATATTTAAAAAAATTTATTATATATTAACGTCACAATTATGAGCGACACGAGGACTATTGGCCACGAACTTCATAATTTGGAACAGTCAAGAGACGAGAACGACACTACACCTTCCTCATTCAACTTCCACTCTACACCAATAGAACCTCAACAGATTTAATGTGCATCAACCCCACGCTGCGCATCTTTAGTGACCCCAAGGTTCGAATACACGACACGACAGAAGCAACACCGGCCGCTAGTTCGCGATCATGACCACTGGGCTACCGCGGCCGTCACAAACAAAAAGGGTCTATGCAACAGCTCATTTCAACCAACCGAGTAACAGACTAGTAATTGAATGAGTTTCTTCCTTCTAAACACCATCGTGTTGAAGGAACTGACGCAAGTTAAATCCCTATATTCTCAACGTTATTCAGGTGTTAAGAACGGAGTTGCATTTTAAGTACTGCATTTGAT
This sequence comes from Nephila pilipes, assembly GCA_019974015.1. Taxonomy (NCBI): domain Eukaryota; kingdom Metazoa; phylum Arthropoda; class Arachnida; order Araneae; family Nephilidae; genus Nephila; species Nephila pilipes. Next base: position 387,030 of record BMAW01039207.1, on the reverse strand, counting down.
AAATGTTCAAAATACCGAGGGTTATTGAATGTGCTAAATGGACCTTTGAACCTGACAAAAATAGATAACCGCATGCGCCTGAAAAAGTTCGCTGAACAAATGAAAAAAAAAAAATGGGAAACACTCTATCCAAGATACGGGACTCAATAGCTTCATGGCAGTAATGAAGTTTTAGGGTGCAAAAGCAAGATATGTCCATGCAGCGTCACACAAAGTAAGTGAGTGAGTATAAAGCTAGCAAAATGTTTACTGTGATCCAGAAGTGTGAAAAAATAGAAAAGGTAAAATTTTGGTTGGCAAGAAGGAGGGCAGAATATAGATAAGGATCGCTAGGGTATCCCGGAGGCGCGTCACTCGTGTTTACCAAAGACAGTAAACCCCACAGGAAAGTAAAAGATCACTAGGGTGCTTCGGGTGAAGGATTCCTATACCTTCCTAAAGAAGGCAAGTCCCCGAAGTCCCCTGATATAATCCGGGCAAGGTACCCGGCTATATCCCCAGTGCCTGGGTATTCATTTTAATCACCACTTACGACATAGATGAGCTACAATGGGAGCTTCATGGAAGAGACATGGTTCTAGTTCAGATACCACCAAGAATTACCTTATGGATTGATTATTCTTTATTGACATCGAACTTAGAAGCAACCCGAGGTTATCGGCAACGATTCTCGTACTTTTGATCCACAATCAAGTGAATTACCGCAAAGGAATAATAGCAAATGCTCCATGTTAAATGAAAGTCCATACATTTAAATTGCGTAGTCAGTGAATATTGAGAGACGAAGTCGACACCCGAGTTGGCACTTCTCATTTCCCCCCTCCAAGCCAACGTGAGGATTTGGAACCTCGACTGATTTAACGAGCATCAGCCCCACTACATGACGGGTCTTTAGTAGCATCAGGAATCGAACTCACGTCTCGACAGAAACGAGCTCGTGACCAGGACCAGGAAAATTTATTTAAAAAATATAGTTTTTTTAATATACAAATAAAACGCATATCGTTTCTGCTGATAATAATTCACTAATAATAAAAAAAAAGTCGCTAGAACATATCCAACATTAATAGTCTTCAATAAACGCGTATTAGCAGATTAGAAATGATTAATTATATATTATTTTCATATCATACAACTGGTGCTGTTTGAAATTTATGTACGCTTCAGTTGTGTCTTTTTCTCCCACTATTCCGTTTACGAATAAAGAGATTCCTAGTACATTACAGCAGAATTGTGAATTTCCGCGTAACCTCAAAGGAAACGATTCCATGTGGTCAGATCCGGCTAAAAAAGTTCTCGAGTTGATTTATTTCGGGGAATGACGACCTTCCGTAACCTATTTGTTCCACAAGATGTCATTCCTTCCCGGCTGAGTGATAAGACGACGAATATACCAGAGGAAGAGAACCCGCGACCTTTTGAGGTTATTTCGAACGAATTCAATTTTTCAAAACAAATGTTTTCGTTTTCATTAATATATGTTTTTACCCTATTATTTGTCAATAAAATATGAATGTTTACCGTTACTTAAATTTTAATGCGTCATTAACATTTATTTTGATGCTGTGTGTATTTTAGACTAATTTTTGCCCTCTGTTCTTCCTATCCTTGATATACATACACCATTCACATCCGCAATCCACAAATAAAGAAGCATCTGCAGCAGTTTAGTTTAGTTTTTATTAACGTCGCACTAGAAGCAACACGAGGGCTATTGGCGACGGACCTCGTAATTTTGAACCACGGTCAAGTGACGAGGACGACACCTGAGCTGGCACCCCCCTCTCCTAACATCCACACCACGCCAACGGGAGGACTTTGGGCCCCGAACAGATTTAACGTGCATCAGCCCCGGCTACACGGCGGGTCTTTGGTGGCCAAGGATCGAACCCGCGACTGAACGAAAACCGCCAGCCGCTATCCACGACCTTGACCACTAGGCTACCGCGGCCCCAAGCATCTGCAGCAATAAATTAAAAAATAAAATTTTAGGCAGGTGTAAATTTTCCTAATGAGAGTACCTGGAGAGTATTATCAATTACCGTAATGACAGTATCATCAATTTCAGTAGTACCACTTTTAAGGGACAATTCAACTCGTTCCGGTTCCTTTGAATATATAGTATATGTATTTACCTATTATACAGAAACACCTCTCTTTTTTAGGACAAAATGTCTGATCCGGTGGGTGTCCCTTATTGGGAGGTACTAATGTATGTTGAAGATGCCGGGAGAGAGAGAGATTAAACTATTTTTGATGGTGTGAAACTTAGTATAGTGTTGATATATATATATATATAACTGAAATTCAATCTAAATTTAGAAGAATTTAATGACTTATTATTTCTATCAATGGATTTTTAAATTGTCATATTGATTTTAATATCTAGTTAAAAAAAAATTTCGAAAATTCAAATCCATGACTTTCTTATATTTTTAATACCATGGTTTCATTTCTCTCTATTAAATGTACCATTACTAGACAATAAAGCTCGGTCTCTAGTTTGGTTCGGTTTTATTAACGTCGCACTAGAAACAACACGATGGCTATTGACGACGGTCCTCGTCATTTTGAACCCCGGTCAAGTGACGAAGAAGACACCTGAGATGGCATTCCCCTTTCCTAATTTCCACACCACGCCAACTGGAGGACTTACAGCCCCAACAGATTTAACATGTATCAGACCCGGCTACACGGTGGGTCTTTGGTGGCACCAAGCGAGTGAGTGAATGTAAAGTTTATTGGCGCCAGAGCCAGATATGGCTATGTTGCGCCAAACAAGATTTAACTGTGGTCTAGACGCGCAGAAAATGAAGAAAAGACAAAAACTGGTTGACAAGGAGGGTCGAAAATAGAAAAGGATCGCTAGGGTTACCCGGGGCACGTCACCCCTGCTTACCAAAGACAGTAAACCCCATAAGAAAGAAAAAGATCAATAGGAGGTCTCGGGGTCATGATGCCCGTATTTACCTAAAGAAGGCAAGTCCCTAAGGTCCCCTGAGGCAAGGGGCAAGGTACCCGGCTGTACCCCCAAAACCTAGCTGTACATTTTGATCGCCTCTTACAACATGTATGAGTTACAGTAGGACTATTCTGTCATTCCCGGTCACTACACGGGTAACGTCAAAGGGAGGACTTACGGCCCCGACAGATTTAACGTCCATCAGCCCCGGCTACATGGCGGGTCTTCGGTGGCATCAAGGCAAGCTGGGTCTCTAATTAAATAGTCAGTCAATGAAGGAAATCAAATTATTTATATCCAGGTCTTCGAATATACAAAATTAAATATCTATATTATTATGTACATGGAACAGGTCTCAACACGCTTCCGAACTTATAAAGGGTATCTAATAGTTTTAGTTACCTAAAATACTTCTTAAGGTGGGTTCGAATCAGGATCCAATCTATTTTTAATAACAGCTATCTTAACTACTGCTACTACTACTACAGATCTTCCTCCTACCCTCCTTCTCCAATAAAACTTCCTTTACTATTAAGCTCTCCTCAGCTTATAAATGTTATCATATCCATCTTTTATTTACTAACACTTCAATATTTCTACTATAATTTATATTAGACAGGGTTCATTCACAAGAAGAGGTTTTATTATCAATTAATGCCATATGAAAGCCCCTCTCTATAGTTGAAGGAAAATACGTGTAAAAGCCCATTATACATTAGTTTTTGAAATTATAGAGAAACTTCTGTGAGTAATTCACTTAATTAAAAAAATGTATTGGTATTTTTGTTGAGTTTTAAAGATTTAATTAATTATAACAGGATTCATGGCCCACAAAAGAATTTTTGTAAGACCCATACACATATAGGATACACACTATAAACGTCCCTTAGAATATAAAAGCTTTATTCGACCTTATTAATGTTAACGAGCTGAAGAAAATTTTAAGGTACTATTCCAAATACGCCGCCATCATTCGCTCGTAAGTCGAATGTTCGCGACATTCTATTTCTCATGTTTACATGAGAAATGTTAGGTTGGAGTCTAAATTTCCAAAAATATATGAATATTTGTACTGAAAAATATCCACTTGATCGTCAGGAAACATAAATTTTACTTAAGCTGAAAAGTTTTTCAAGAATATTTTGGTATTATTTGTTATGAATATTCAAACATTTTTGTGCATGTATCACTAGATTAAAATTAACCACATTTGCCACCAGCTTTTCTTTTGAGTTTGGTCTGGAATTATTGCCAGTAGTATTTTCTTAGCACCATATTAATGAAAACTTGACTGGAGATAAACAATTCATTTCAAGATAATTTATTTTCTATGTATAATCGCTTATTGATGAATACAGCAATTCTTACGAAGTGTGTTTTCAAAAAGTATCTGATCTTAATTCTTAGAAAATACTCTTGTATTTAGGTATAACAACCTCACTCTAATTTCCTACAAATCAGTCCCCTTGGGCTGTCGCATACTTCTCCCAAAAATTATATCACCGTCGGAAAAAACGCCGAAACGCCTTATTTGAGATTACTGTCCACTGATCCGTCGCATTCTGTATTATATCTTCTCTGGACAGAAATCTGGTTCCTCTTAGGACCATTTTCTGTATGAAGGGTAGGTAGAAAGTCAGGACCAAGGAGCCCTGTCGGAAGAGTAGGGAGCCTGATGAGGTATAGTTGTGCTGTGTTTGGCAAGGAAAGCGAGAAGAATGAGTTGATTAAAAAAATATTCGACCAAAAACTTTCTCCTGAAATCAAGTACACATTCAAAAAAAAAAAAAAAAAAAAAAAGAACGTTGATGCTCTCCTCTTCTGCAAGTTCTCTGATTGTGATTTGACAGTCCGGCATCACTTTACTTGGCCGAAGTCTAACTCATTTCTGGATGTTGAGAGGCCGCCAGAACAGGCTTCTCTCTCAATTGATGTGTGGTAATCTTTGATTAGGTTATGCTGCTTTATCGGTTGATATCCATTGCTTCGTTCCCGAAGGTTTGCTGAATTTTGAAAATCATTCAGAGGTTTATTCAAAATTTAATGCAGGAGGACTGTCTATTATTTTAATCAAAAATGAAACCCCCACCGGTGCTCGCTCACACTTCCTCACTCATTATCGATCTACTGGTGACTGCCACCTTCTGTAGGAGGTAGAATAAATTCACCCATACACATTAAGATCAGCGACATTAGTTCATGATACCACGCTTCCTCAGCTCCAATTGTTTACACACGAAAAGTTATGGAACACACCTCGTAGGTTCCACACTTTTTAATATATTGGGATGAATTACTATTTTTAATTCCTTTTCGTCAAATTATTTTTATCATTTAAAAAGGAGATTTGTACATAAATTATTCTAACAAGGGAACAATCGAATAACAAAGAGTTTTAAAAAATACCGTTTATCACACATTTTTTTAAGCGAACCAATCATATTACGTAATCAAGACTTAAGTGCGATAATATTAATCAGAAGTACAAGGTTATATGAAATGATTCATCTTTTTTCAAAATTCTATATATTAAAAATAAACAACAAGAATAATAATACATGAATACAAAGGAAAACTGTGGATGTTTTATATTATTCTTCGTGAAGCTGTTTCACAAAAGTTGTTTCAGAAGCTTTCACACACACATAGAGCTACTTAGCAGCTCGATCGGTTGCAGTGGACCAGATGACTTGATGTTACACAGCTGGTCACCTAAGTCCCCTGATACGGACCCATGCGATTTCTCCTTTGGGTTTTGAAAAAGAAATTGTATGCGCAACCATTACCCACAAATTTATGTGATGGATTTCTGCTGCTGTGCAATCAATAACATCTGACACTTTACAACGTGAATTAGCATATCGAATTGACATTACACGCGTAGCTAAAGTTATATCGAACACTTATAATTTTTATTTTTATTTTCCCTTAGCATTTATGTATTAATTATCATTCTGTGTCGTTTATTTATGAAAATATAGCAGTTTGAAATCGGATGGAATAACTCTGCATATTCGCTCAGATCTAGTTTCATCTCAGTTCTCATAAGTTTTATTATTTTTTACCTACACTTTTTTCGAATTATCGTCATAACAAACGGCACCATGTTGTGGCTATCGAAGCGTATGCCGTGATCCAACAGCTAAGTTTTACCAAGCCGAAAAAATCCACTATTGATAAAAGAGCTAATTAAAATTATTCTCTTCGAAGCCTGGACAAACATTAACTCGTTTGAGGTGCAATTACTGGATACCTGCAGGCAGAGTTTGACCCACGCTATAAAAAGCGCTTCTGTCATTAAGAAAAGCTGTTTTTCTTTTTTTATTTATTGGCTTTGCCTGTCCGAGTTAAACGCTTGGAACGCGGACGAATCTTTGAGAGTGTGCCTACAGCTATGGGATAGAATGTTGAAGAGGAAGAAGTTGGGTCAATATTGTCAAACGGTGAAGACCGGTCACTGACCGATACTTCAATTTTTCGGACGAATATTTAAATTTATTGTTTTAGAAGAGGAATGCTCTAAACACGAGCAAAAAACTGAGTTATTGAAAAACGTTAACTTAGGATTTAAAAAAAAATGAATCAAATATTTCCAAAGAAATTTCTGGAATTTTTTGAAATACAGCATCGCCTGTTTTTCAAACAACGTAAATGCTTTTAATAATGTATTATTACGTAATCGATACACAAATAGGAAGTGTCGGAAATTCTTTTTTTTTTTTTTTTTTTTTTTATCAAAGAGAAGTTAAAATTAATTCTTCGGCGCGTTATTTTAAGAATTTTTCCATAGCGCAAGTCTTCCAACCATACATAAAAAGATAAGATATCTTGCAAGTTTCATAAGCAAAATATATTTTTCAAATAAGTTTGGAATATTTTAAGTTCTTTTTAAAATTAACCTTTAAAAATTATCATAATAAGAGTAACACATTTACTTTAAACAAAAATATTCCGATTACATTCCTTTAAAATATAAAAAGGGACCAAAATTTGGTAAGATTTTATACGTAGTTATGTAATTAAATCCCAATAAAATGATTAAAATCTCTCTTTGAAGCAACTCGCTAAAACAGGTAAGAATAGGGAAAAGAAAATAACATTAACGAAAGAAAGATAATTTTCTATGATTTTGGTCTTTAAAACAGCGTAGTTTAAAATGTTCGAATGATTCATCCCAATAATAGCTTATCGTTCGTTATACTAACTGAATCGGAATTTCCTCCAATACATTCCTTTTAGGCATGTGTAAAGTGTATGCTCCACCAATGTTGCAATTCTCTTTTTCAAAGTCCAGATAAAGAAACCTGTTATCTTTTGAGTTATCAAGTAATGTCTTCCTAGCGATTATGAATTTCACATGATAAACTCTTTCAGATTTTTCATTGAAATAGATTTATTAACTTTCTTGCATCAATAAAATGTGAACGCGGTAATTGAGTGGTCATGAGCTCATGACCTGTTTTGGGATGCGATTGTTTATTAATGTCGCATTGTGAAGCAACACTAGGGCTATTGGCAATAGACCTCATATTTTGAGCCTCGGTCAAGTAACGAGGACGACACCTGGGCTGGTATCTTCCTCTCCAAACTTCCACACCATGCCAACGGGAGACTTGGAATCTCGACAAGATTCAACGAGCAACAGTCTAGCTACGTGGCGGGTTTTTAGTGACATCATGGCTCCATCCCACGACTCGACGAAAACCGCTGGCAGCGAGTCCTCAACAATGACCTCTAAACTATAGCAGCTACTCTCATGATATTTCAGCCGAGCTGTGGATTGGAGTCCTGATGTCACTAAGGGAAGGGAGGAGGCTGCACGCTAAATCTGCGCTAAAAGTTTTCACGTTGGCATGATGTGAAAATTAAGAGAGTAAAGTGCCATCTCAGGTTTAGTCCTCGTCACTTGACCAAGGTTCCAAAATACAACGCCCTTTGCCAATAGCGCTCATGTTATTTCTAGGTGCGAAAATAATAAAACAATCATTCAGCATTAATAAAATAATATATAACTTATAAATTAAAGTTTTGCAGATTTTAGGCTCCTATTCTCTTTCTGTTTACTTTTAAAGTTAACACGCATTACTGTTTACATCTTTCAATGATATCGCTTTGAAGCAAGAGGAATGCTGTGTCAACCGCTTTCAGTACCACTGTTTTTAATGTTGGTAATAATTAGGTTAATTGAAATGTGAAAGGGAAAATAGATAGAAAAATATAGAATATCATCTTAATACAAAAATGATACAATCAACAAATTGTAATAAACTAATTAATTAATTAGTAAAAATAATTAAAGAATAAAACTAACAGATTAAAATACTTTTCTATTCCTAGGTGAAGAAACATACAAAAAAGTCATTGCTATGAATTATTATTCATATACATTAACGATTCACGAACACGTAAAAAGTCACAATCGTGACGCCCAATTAAATAAAACGTCTTCCCCTCTCCTATCTTAAGCTCAAGAAAATATATCTGTCTATCGGTTATTTGGTTGGGGGCTTCGAACTAATGACACTCGAAAGGTGAGAAAGGGTCGTGCTTAAAATCGAGAGGCAAGAGCTTCACGAATTAAAGTCCTAGACAAAGTCGAGGATTACATCTGAGCCAATCAGAATGTGACCATTTATCCCATTTTTAGGTAATCTGCCCGTCTTCCCCGAACACAGCTTCGGGACGTCAAATATTCCGTTTTCAGAGAGAAATCCAATCTAACGATTTTAAAAAAAAGTCACGATTGCATCCGTAAAAGACATTTTTTTCTTATGAATTATTAATGGACAAGTAAGAAAACACAATTGCAAGTAGCGGCTCTTTAAGATCTGTTAATTATTAAAGTATATGTTATGAAAACCTGTCGAGAGTTTCGCTCTTGTTTGAAATAAACAGCATATATACTTAAATAAATTTGTTCAGAAAAATATAAGTGTATATAAATTGTTTATTTTTTTCACATGTTCATTCCTGTTCTTTCCAATACTTAATAAAATGTACCAAAAATTATGCAATTTTTCAATGAATATACACACTATTACCTAAAAATTAACAAACGTCCCGTTTTAATGAAAAAAATAAATGGTCACATTATAGCAAATATCTCATTATTATAGTTTTGTATATCCTCCTACAAGAGGGATTTGAGGTCCAATTGTGCAGTAATCTAACGTTATTGCTCACAACAGCGTTTTTTAGAATCTGGCCGACCTGCTACTCATCTAAAACACGTTGGATTGTTGGACAAATGAAGGACTCAGACTACCAATAACAGATCCAAAATAAGTCTTCGTAACTTAAATCTCATAATATAAGCCGATCATCTAGCGGTTGTGTTTCACGAGCAGGCTGTGCTCAAAGTCTTCACGTTGACGTGGTGCAGATGTGAGGAAAGTGACAAAAGTTCAAATGTCAACCTCGTAATTTGACTATGTTTTCGAAATTTTCATGAGTATTTGACATATTCTGCTGACTCTTGAGTAAGGCAGAAAAAAACAGCCAGAAAATGTTCAAGATGCAAAGAATCAAATTAAGCTATACGGCCATATAAGTCAAACGAAACTATTGAGAGGAAGTGGAAAAAGATATCGGTTAAAAAGATTCAGACAGTTTGAGCAACATCACACCGTAGTTCTATAAAAGTAAATATAAGCTTTAGAATAAAAAATAATGAAAATGAATGAATGAATGAATGCATTTTACAAACACCGTACTAGTTACAAATGTTCGCATCTTTTCGTTTCAATGAAAAATGGGACATTTGTGCTTTGTTGCGAGTTAAATAATTTTCTGCTGCGATATTTTAACACACGTGAAGCAACAAGAAAAACAGAATTTCAAAATTTCACAACAAATCTTGTAATCTGAAAGGCGATGCAAGTTAGATGATGGAAGATACGAAAAACAATTTCATTGCCTCGATTTATTTATAACAAAAGATTCAAAACGGATTCGTTCATCAATAGTAAAGGAGAAAAAAGTTGGAAAATAACAATTTCTATTACAGTAACACGTTTGAAAATGAATGCGAGAGAAATGGTGTTTGGGAACATTCATAAAAGATGAATAGATTTAATCGTAGAAAGAGGGAAGAATAAATATATATTTAGATTAAGGTTAGAAATTCAACTCTTAGGTATTGAAAAGGTTCTATTAAACATTCGAAACATTTTCATTGATTAGTTTATTTCTAGGAGCTGTTGGTAATAAATTAGCATCCTTTTAAGATTTCAATACTTTCAACACTTTTTTTGCCATTTTGTGAATAGGCGAAAGGCTTTTTTTTTGTGGCAATCTTAAAAGCTCGCATTTACATATGTAACAATCGTTTTGGGTTTAAAAAGAATAAAAAGAATCATTTTACAAGAAAATTTCTTTGAAAAAAGTTTCCAATCCATATTCTAAGACTTTTCTCCCACAGTTCTCGATATAAAATTTCTATTCCAAAATTTGGTCAATTGGGAAGTACAATTTCACAGAATACGAATTTACTCATTTTTTAAATATATACTTTTAAAAAACATGTTTTTTAAGACATTAAACACTTTCTTTCTTGTTTTTCAGTTGCCGAGGCATTAAAGAGATAATGGTCTCGATCTTCGCGACCTGTGATACTTAAGTCAAGGCTTGAGTTCGAGTCCGGATTACTCTAAGGAATTCTTCTGTGGGCTATTAAATAAAATAGACTTCAAAGTTCTCACGTAAAAATTAGGAAAATGAAAGCGCAACTCAAGTGGCTGAAAACGATATGAAGTCCGTTGCCTAAAGCTATTCATGTCAATTGTTCATAAATTTAACTTTTAAATCTGATTACTCGTGAGTGAGTGAATGTAAAGTTTAATATGGCTATAAGAGTTAAATATGGCTATGCTGCGCCAAACAAGATTTAACTGTGGTCTAGACGTTATGAAATTGAAAAAAGACAAAAATTGGTTGACAAGAAGGAGGGTCGAAAACAGAAATGGATGGCTAGGGTAACCCGGGGGCGCGTCACCCGTGTATACCAAAGAAAGTAAACTCCATGGGAAAGAAAAAGTTCACTAGGATGCTCTAGATTACTCGAGGCTAATCCATTCAAAAATCAAAAGGTGCGGGTCTAGCACTTAATTGTATTATTTTATTCTTTTATCACTTCCATCCTTTATTTTCTCTCTTATAGATATATATTAGATGGTATTTGATATTTCCTACTATTTACCTTAAATAAAATATTTTATCAGTATGAAAGACTTGTCTGAACTGTAAACGTCCTACAGTTGCTATAAAAAGTACACTTAGCAAAAATGAAAACATTGTATAAAAAAAAATATTTTCCAGATTGAAAATTTCACTTTGGATCAAAACAACATGAAATTGGTAATGTCTTTTTCATTCAGACATGTATAATAAAATCTCAGATCTACAAATTTCTATATAGTTAAAAGAACAGAAAACATATCAATACTGAAGTTTTTTTCCTTTTAAAAAAAATGATTCAAGATTGCAAAAAAGAGTTCATGTATTCCTCTTGTATATAAAGGATGTTACTGCGGTTTGGTTTTTTTTTTACATTCTGATTGATGATTTTATACATTCTGTTAAGCAACAGTTTAGTTTATTGGATGACTCTGGCTGCTTATTTCTGCCTCATTGAAATTTTTTTTTTACACAGCTCATACCTATCATAATTTTGAACTGCGGCCAGATAACTATTTCGACATCTGGGCTAGCACTGAAATCTCCATACTTAACCACATCAAAATCAAGACAGTTCCGACAAATAAAATGTGTGTCACTGGTTGGTACGATGGTCATTATTTGGAATTGCATTGCCTGTACTACTATATATCGTTTACGAATCCGTTATCCTATCCACCAAGGTGCCACCTTCACCTATAAAGCTGCACAAGAATGAGTGAGTGATAGTAAAGTTTACTGGCGCAAGAGCCAGATATGGCCGTGCTGCGCCAAAAAAGATTAAACTGTGGTCTAGACGTGAAGTTGAAAAAAAGATAAGTGATTGACAAGGAGGGTCGAAATAGGGAAAGATCGCTAGGGTAAAGCTGCTCAAGAAAGTAAAAAAATAAGCTGAGAAGTTAAACTTCTCCAAATGTTGCCCACCTCTTTATTTCTTTTTTCACGACAATTTATTAGAATTTTTTCATCAAATTTCTGAATTTATTTTACACTGAATTTTATTCTACTCATATCTTTACAAAAAACATGCCAAATTTGCATTTCTTGAAAATGAATTTAGAATTTATGATTTAATTTAATGAAAATATCAGTTTAATTATCAGTATGATAAAAATATACATCATCCTCTATTTCATGTTGTTCTAATAAGTATAATCTATTCTATATTGTTCTTATAAGTGTAAGGATCATACGTAAGAAGTCCTGATTCGTCACACGTTATCGTTTCCAATAAATTCGAGTCATTTTCAATGGCATTCAAAGTGTCAGTACAAACATTTTTGTGAACTTCTTGTTGCTCAAACGAAAATTTTAGGTACCATTTTGACACAAGCTTTTTTGTTGTTAAAACTGTTATTGTAAAATGTGCCTCACGGATTCTTTGTCGATTCCTACAGTCTTAGTATTCACACGAATACTTAGACGACGGTCATTATCGAACGAGATCACCGATTTTTGCGATATTGTCATCCGGTTTTGACGTGGTAGAGCGACCCGGGCGTGAATCATCTACAACGTCTTCTCGGTACGTCTTGAAAACACTTCAACCACTCAAAAATACGTGCATGCAATAAACATTCATTGTCATATACTTCTTTCAATAAATTATAAGTTTCAACACCGGTTTATCCCCCAGTTTTATGTAAAATCTTACAATTTGTTACTCTTTGTTACACTCTTCATTTTTGCGGCGAAACAAAAATTAACTCTAATGCAAACGAAGGCTACGACTATACGGATTTGTTTATAAAAGCGAGAGGCACCGCATTGGGAAGAGAAGGCATGACTCTAAATAACTGTCGGTCGCTGGCGTTTGGCGCATTAGTACGCCTTCTGCAGCAGCGTCAGTCTCGTTATTTAATAGCCACACCTCATATCTCCGAAACGTTAACAATACAGGAATATGAAGGGTTAAAATATGTTAATTTAAGGCGAAAATTTACTCTAAATAAGACCTAACTTAAATATTACGAGTTTTATATTTAAGTGGAAACCTTTCATAAAATAGCAATTCATTTTGGAATGACGAACTAGGTAAGCTTTTAATGTTTAACAATATTTTAAATTTATATTTATGCACTTATTTATTTTTATATTTTGTATGCTTACACGTACACAACTTTAATTTATTCACTTAGATCTAGATAAAAAAAATCATTGGTTTCCTTGAAACTAATCTCCTTTTTGTCATGTCACTGGCATTTGACCTTCATCAACTAGTATTTTAAGAAACTTGTCCTTTCTATTGTGCATATATAACTTTATATTTATATTAAACTTTTAACATATCTTCTTTATGTTTCTAAAGGAGTTCATAACTGGCTTAAAACTTTCCTTTTTTTTAAAAACGCCCTTTTAGAATCCAAATATTTTTAAGCTGTTACAAATGAAACTTTTACGTTATTCAACGCACTTTTATTAATACAAGCATCAAATTTTCATAAATTAATGAAGTTTTTTTCATAGATTATTGAAATTTTGATAACTTTACAAGAGGCACAAATCAGTAAAATCTTTTGCGATGACTTTATAAATTAATGAAGGAGAATTTAAAAAAAAAATGTGAAATTGAGAAGCGAGTCTAAAAGATTAAAGGGTTGCAAGAAACTAGTGCTCAAGGTGGTGTAGTTACATCATGGCCGAAGGATGTTCAAGTTAAGCCGTTCGTTCAAGTCCTAATTCAACTAAAGTCTTCTACATGGAAAAATGGGAAAAACTTTTAGTCTTTTACCAAGTTGGATGACTGAAATATAGGCGCAGATGTCTTTTTCAGTACTTAACAGTAGTTCAAAATGAAAACTGTCCATTGAAAACAGCCCACGTGTTATTCTAAAGCGACATTAATTCAAAATAATTAGTTTAAAAATTTTTTACTTATTAGAAATTGATCATAACTTTAAAAAAAAAAAAAAAGAGTTAGAAATAAATTTGTTATGACCAAAAGCAAACTTATCTCGATTCACACATTTATTTACAAATGTAATCACCCCAAAGATTGATTTGATTTACAATACACATTATATCAATGGAAAAATATCGGCAGAATTATTAAACAATTATGGAAATTTATTTCTAAGAGAACTATCAAAATTTTTTGGGTGACCAAATTTTAAAAATTTTGTTTACTTATGGATCCCCGTTCTACTTCTGATGATTTTGACTTCACCAAAAGAAACGTTTTAATTTTTCACCAGAAGCGTATCTAATCAAGATGAATTCGGAGATGTCTAGAAGTCAGAACAGTTTCAAAATTGACCATAAAATGGTTAGCAGTATGAGTAAGTTAAAACAAAATAGCTCTGATTGTTTTGGAATTTCTTTCTCATAACGTTAGAAATAATGCTATCTTTCGAACAAGTTTCTAATACTTAGTCAGAAAATGCTTCGAAATAAAAAAAAATTTATAACATACATATATTTTTGCCATAAAAGTACCAGAATTCCTTAAAAATTACTTTTTTTTATTATTAAAAAGGAACCCCAATCACAAACCATAAGGCAAATTTTCTTTACATATAGCAAAACATAATTTTGATATTGTTGCACAAGAAAGTTTAATTAAATATTTAAGAATTACGTTTTAATTTAATCAGTTAATATGCACAGTCCAATTCCATAGCTTTATTAAATTTAACTTATTAAGGATCTATTAAGGAGCAGTCATTATTATGTCACTATTAAATTACGCACCATTATTATATTCAATGCCGCAATGCTCACATTAAAAATCTTTTTAATTTTTTTTTTTTAATATGACCCTACATTATATTTCCTACGTACCCTCTTCTACAGAACGAATTCCACTACAAAATTTTCAAATGACCATTACACTGGACTATTTTCTTCGAAAGGAACTTTATTCGTACAGTTCATCATAGATTAGAATATACAATGAATCATAAAAATGCCTAAAGACATTTTTTTTCGGAAGTAATAATAAAAATTTCACTCTCAGCCTGTTCAACTTTCATAGGCCAACCAAGATTCGTATCTATTCATAAGACAATTTAATATTTACTGTTAGCAATTATTTTATTTGTTTAATTATGACTAACGGCAATTTTATTATTTGCTTTTTGATTAGGCGAATATAATCCAATACGATACCTGAATTGGGTGTGACAAACTTGATATACAGGAATGATTTATACACATGATAATGAGCGTTTTATTTTATCTAACTTTATTTTATTATGGGATAGATTAAACATAAAAGAAAATAAAAAAGTTATTTAAATACGAGTTTACCTTTAATAGTTGGGATTGACTTCGTGGAATTACGCTAAGGAGTTGCAACTAATTCTAATTTGTATTCTATAACAAGTAAGACAGAGAGAGAGAAAAAAAAAAAAGAAAATAACCTTTTAAAAACCTTGTCATATTCTAGTTCTTAATTTATTCAGCATTTATTCAAGCGATAATAAAAAGTCAAAAAAAAAAAAAAAATTCTTTTCATTCGAATGTAAAGTAACTTTCAGTGTACCGATATTTTTTTATTCTTTTAATATAGATTTAAGTATTAAATTACAAGTTTCAGAATTTCTGGTACTTTCAATGGTTATAAATAATTAAGATCAGAGAAAGGATAATTTTTATAGACAAATGTTAATAAAAATGAACATTTCTAAGCTTTTTTTGTTGTCGTTTGCAATGAAATGGTTATGTAATATTATTCACTTATATATAAGTGCATTTGATGTTCATTCACCCACGAATCCCTTACAATAATTCGTCTATTGATTTGATAGATTTGATCTGGTTTATTTACATTAATGACTCTAAGATTATGTAATGAAATATTAAAACTTTCTTGGACCCCATCATCTAACCAAGGTTCAGAGTTTGTATAGGATATTTATTATCCCTACTCTGTTGTAATTCAAAACTCCCGCATAGAGGGTGCTGTTATTGACTTATATTTTGAATATTAACAATATACTTATTCCACAACTAAATGACGAATAAGAAAAAACATATATATAGTTAACCTATCAAAAGTTATTTTAAGTTAGTATTAACTTAAAATAACTGTAATTGGGTTAATTTTACATTTTCTATATCATTTGGTGGTGGAGTATTTTATATTTGCTTAAATAAATCGTTTGCTATATCTGTTCCCGTAAATGATTTGCAAAATAGAATTGTTAAAAAAAAAAGTAATTCCAACGTTGAGTATTGTTTTGGGTTTTAAAGTATAAATCAAAGCTAAAAGTGATACGCTGTAACTATTTGTAAATTTTTTTATATGTGTTATTGTGTTTATGAAAATAAATGGATAAAAAATGCAAATTGTTCTTCGAGTGTGGCCGTTTCTTTATATATATATAAAAAAAAAATTTTGAATTTCTATATTTCGAAAATCTCTGAAATTCGATGAATGACAAACAATTGACATGTTTTTACTTTTTCGCATAGTTATTTTTTTGTCTTTTCTTGATGAAATTATTATTTTTTAATATTTGTATTTATATTAAAATTTTTATTTAGTTTTACTCTATTTGGCAGATGGAATTGTCATCTTTTACTTAAGCCTTTTGTTTTCAGAAAGGGTAATTTATCAACTATGTGTCATCAATGTCTTCATGTGTTGCTTTGATAATGCAAGGTTTTTTTTTTATATTATATTCTATTTAATGTTATTGTATAATAACTTTAGTTCTTTATTTGTTTTATATTTTGATATGTTTGGATTTCTTTGGAAATGCTTGAAATGTTTTCTGAAATGACATTGAAATGAGTTTGTTTGCCCTCAATCTCTGTTCAATTATATCTTTGGATTTACAGCACTTTTTTTCCTATAATAAAATGGTTATAGGGATAGTTTGGCCATTAATTCTGGAATATCCTAATCTAACAGTCTACGCTTGCAACAACATTAATTATATTATATTCTCTTCCTTTGCTTTTTTTTTCGATAGTTATTTTCAGTTTTTTAAATTTATATATATTTTTTGATATATTCTGAAGTTGTCAATTTTTCATTTAATTTACTTTCTTTTGGAAATTCTAATAGTATATAAATTTTCCTTTAAAGTTAGCATATTTATTTTTATTAATTTCTCTTTGTTTACAATGTTTTATTTGCATATTTTTTGGATTGGTTTATATGTTTTTTGCTCTATGGTACAGTAATGATTTCTTCCATACTATATTTTTTTAATTTTTGAGATTATTTCCTAATTTCTTTATGATTAATGTATATTGGTGTTTATTTATATTTAAATATGTCAAATTTATATATATATATATTATTCAGATGTATTTTAATGTCTTAAAATTTAAGATAATTAGATAATAGTCTCTATACGTGAATCGTGAGCTTTTTTTTTTGATATACTTATTACCCTTAGAAATGTTTGAAATTCGACGAATTCAATCTGCAAGGACCCTCTCATCCGGTACAAAGCTCTTCGGAAGCAAACTCAAATGCTTCCGGTAATTAATTTGCACCTGTACCAATTAGATAACAATAGATGACTTTTTTTTAATGAAAAACATTGTTTATGTGAGCTTCTAATCATGATACAGGAAATTGATGTTTCTAACAAAAGTAGCACAAAAAAGAAAATTTTTTTAAAGAATTTTTTAGCTTAAAATAACAATTGATGTTGGATAACATTAAATTGTATTCTATTATAAAAGGAAAAGGAATATTGCCAATTATATAGACTTTTAAAGGAACTATTTTGTATGATTTTATAAAAGGAAGTACACGCTCATTTTCAATGCAACAGCAGATTATTTTAACATCAATAAGCCATTTAAAAATACTTATTGCTTATTTTTTCACCTGCATTTAGTAAAAGTTATTTTTGATTGTTTTTATAATACACACACAAATCAATAAAGTAATGTGTTGTGTATAATAAAGTTCAATTAATTGCATAATAATGTTTTGTGTTACTTAACACATCCGCTTCGGGAAACGTGAATTGTAGCTTAAAAAAAAGTTGACGGGAAACGAGATTTCTAGTTTTTCCGAGAAGTGTGTGTACGTGACCGATAAATTCTTAAATAGGATTTATATTTACAGTGGTACAATCGTATAAATTTGTTATTGTATATATTTTCCTTGTGTATGATTATTTTTCGGTTCATTAGTTACACAGCAGTTTAATTTACGTTTTGTTTCTTATAATATTGGATAAATTCGATGAATTGGAAAAGAAAATTTATGATGAATTATGACACCAAGTGATTACGACGATAATAATGATATTGTACCTATCAAAATAGGCGAAACCCCATTTTTTTCCACAAAACAGACAGTGATGGTAGTTGTGAATAAGAAGAGGTTGAAATTACTGATAGTATATCAGAAATTCAAATAACTAAGTGATGTGAAAGATGTTACTGATACACCACTAGGATCATTCGAAAGAAATCCAACTAAGGCGTTAATTCACAAAGTTTCTGAAAATATCGTTGATATAGCGGATATACTTTTAATGATGACTTCTTAAGTGTCGGTCATGAAACAAAATGACATCATAATGAAAGAGTAACAAGTTATAAAGTTTTTAAAAAAGTATTGATTATTAACGGAGCACTTAGAAGCAACACGAGAGCTATTGGCGACGGATTTCGTAATTTTGAACCTCGTTCAAGTGACGAGGACGGACGACAACTGAGTTGGCACACCCCTCTCCAAACTTCCATGTCATGCCAACGGGAGGACCTAGAGCCTCAACGAATTGAGTGTGCATCTGCCCAGCCACGCGGTGGGTCTTTAATAGCATCAGGACCCGAACCCACGACTCAAGAAAACTAATGCTGACCTCGAGTTCGCGATTATGACTACTAGGTTACCGCGGCCACTCCGAAGTGATTAAGGAAAATGGCTTAGGGCAAGGTTTCGGTTGTAATGTTTTCAAATTTTATTAATCAAGATGGTGTTTTCCTAGACAGTTATAACAGTTTATATATATATATATATATATATATATATATATATATATATATATATATATATATACAGGGGGTGGACAAAAATATGGAAACACCTTGTAAAATGCATGTTTGAAAAGAAAGATTGATTTTAATGAAATATGTCGGTGGCGCTGGCGTTTTTGACTACTAACGCCACCTATACAACTTCGTAAATGTGCTAAACAGTTCAGTTGTTGTCGGAGTACTGTTATGTGAGGTTGTCATTGCATTATGTCAGAGTTAACAGACTTCGAACGTGGGCAAATTGTTGGAGCACGTATGGTAGGTGCTTCCGTAAGCAAGGTAGCCGACGTGTTTAGTGTTTCAAGAGGTACTGTATCGAAGATTTATTCCGCATATTTGAAAAGCGGAAAAACATCATCTGCTAAATCACAGCGCGGACGAAAGTGTGTGCTGAGTGATCGTGACAGACGATCATTAAGGGCAATTTTGACGAAAAATAAGAAGACCACAGCTGCAAAAGTTACTGCTGAAATGAATGTTGTGTTACAGAACCCTGTGAGTACCAAAACAATTAGAAGGGAGCTTCATAAACAGGGAATTTCTGGCCGTGCTGCAATTGAGAAGCCACTCATCAGTGATGCTAATGCCCGTAACAGGAAAAGGTGGTGTTTAAGTCATAAAGCCTGGACTATAGGGCAGTGGAAGCGTGTAATGACGAGTCTTCTTTCACATTGTTTCCCACTTCTGGCCGAGTTTACGTCTGGAGAACGCCATCTCAAGCCTATAATACAGACTGCTTGTTGCCAAGAGTGAAACATGGCGGGGGTTCTGTTATGGTTTGGGCAGCCATATCGTGGTTCTCTGCTGGCCCCATGATAACTGTGTCAGGGCACATGACTGCCAAGACTTATGTGAACATTTTGACTGATCAAGTTCATCCCATGGTACAAACTTTGTTCCCCGATGGTGATGGTGTCTTCCAAGACGACAAAGCCCCTGTTCACACAGCTCACATTGTTCAGGACTGGTTTTCTGAGCACGAGGAGGATTTGTCCCATCTCCCCTGGCCACCACAGTCACCAGACCTGAATATTATTGAACCTTTGTGGTCTACATTGGAACGGAAAGTGCGTTCTCGTTATCCACCGCCAACATCGTTATCTGAACTTGCCACCGTTTTGCAGGAAGAATGGTATAATATTCCCTTGGCACACATACAGGAACTGTATTTATCCATTCCGAGAAGACTGCAAGCTGTTTTGGATGCCAACGGGTTTCCTACACCATATTAAGCAAAGAAACATGTTTTTTAAAAGGTGTTTCCATATTTTTGTCCAACCCCTGTATGTATATGTTTAAAAAGAACTAAATGTTCTATAATGTATTCCGTTTGTGGGAGTGTTCGGTCAACCTGATTCAGCAAAATCTATGATGAACTCTACTTAAACAACAAAAGTTTTTTATTTTTATATAGTCATCAATAAATTTTCAAGTTGAAACGCTGATATACATTAATTTTATTTTATCACATATAGGGGGGTGGGTTGCCTTATTACGTTTTCAAAGTGCTTATTGGTCCACCTGAGCCAACGTTTCGTTAACGTGACTTTTTTATAACTTGACTGATTCATCTAAGAATTTTTTTTTTTTTTTTAAAAAATTTCTTATTTTAAAATATCGAGTTAATATGCAAGTTTTTATACAGTAATGAATACATATCAAGCATCCATCATTTAAGCTTGAAAATATATACAGATTCTGAAAAAGAAAATGGTGAAACCGAATTGAATCAGATATTTTCTTATGTGAATGAAAAACATTAACCGAAGAAAACGTAAGTTTGGTTTAGTTTTAGTTTGTGTTAACGTCGCACTAGAAGCAACCCGAGGGCTATTGGCGACGGACCTCGTAATTTTGAACCACGGTCAAGTGACAAGGGCGATACTTGAGCTGGCACCCCCCTCCCCTAACATCCACACCCCGCCAACGCTAGGACTTTGGGCCACGAACAGATTTAACGTGCATCAGCCCCGACTACATTGCGGGTCTTTGGCGGCCAAGGATCGAACCCGCGACTGAATGAAAACCGCCGGCTGCTAGTCCGCGACCTTGACCACTAGGCTACCGTGGCCCAAAGAAAACGTAAACTGAAAATATTTTTTGGTTAAGGAGACATGACTACTAGCCCAAGGAGCCTCCAAGAAAGATCAAACAGACCCTCCTCCCTCACAAAAAGAGGCATCTGCACTGACTGCAAGGTTAGCAAGTAGAACCACTATTGTAAGAATATCTTCTTTTGTGTTTGCTTATACCAAGCAGAAACATTTTGTCAATACTGCAGTGATTCGAACACTATTGCCTTTTCTTATTTTTTGTTGTGTCCATTCAACAGACAATTTGTGAAAAAATAATAAATTGGGGTACATTTTGTGATGTATATTACATTAGGAACTTTAGGACATATTTTACTTAATAATAAAAACAATTATTGCATTAAAAAGTGATTCAAATTGTTTTAAATAACTTATGTTCAATTTGATCCAATGTTCCCACAGACACAAGAATTTTTCTGGGAATACAAAACTGCCGAGGGAATACAAAAATGATATAAATAAAAATTTGCTTATTATCATTGATGAATTCGTAAGGTAATCATGAAAAATTAAAATCTTCTGGAAAAAATGAATTAAAGGAAAAGCAATCGATTGCTTATGCAATCACTTAATTCCACATCTGACTAATTTTATGCAGATTGAAACAATCTTCCTGACGTCAGAGCTACCTAACTCAAGTAATTACAGTGAGTAATCGCAAATACTCAAAAGAGCGCTTTTGTAAACAAACATTTACTTCATCAATCACGAAAAGCCGTTTTAGCAAATTGTGTGCAAATAGGGCTTGAGGACAATCATCTAAAGTGCAAAAAATAACATAGAAATTTGTGAGACATCCATGAAATGAGGTAATCCAAACACCTGCTAGAGGCCAGAAGGTCGGAATGCCAGAGGAATCGGTATATGGTTTTGATGGTGTGGGAGACGGAACGTTGGCTGAAGGCATCCAGTTGGTGCCTGTGCGTGGCAGACACACCAATTTTGTTGTTGATTTCTACTTAAGCATGAAGGCGCTGTGTTTGGGCGTAGCTGAACAAGGCATTTATAGTTTTTTCTTCTTTTTCTTTTCAAAAGTGAGCAGTGTGTATTGGTATGTGAAGAAAGGAAAGGTGTTTTGAAACTTGTTTCGTGGAAGGCCATTCTTTAGCCGAGATACAGAAAAAGACTTGTGATCAAGGGTGCTATTATTTCAAGATCAAGGCCAAAAATAAAACCACACAAACAATGCTTCATTTTTTATGGCCGAGACGCTGGAATGATTCGCGATTCTTGAAATTTTATTCAGACGATCAATCAGCATTTATCATTTTGTAAAGAATAGTCTTGCGTTTGAAGATTTGACGTTATTTAGTTAGTTTACAGAAGACACTGCTTGGTTGTTTATTGAGTGTTTATTCGTAAAAGAGATCCCCGCATTTTTATTTACAATCTTTAAAATTTTTAAATGATCAGTGAGGCTTTACAAATCCGGAAAGGTAACAAAAGTCAAATAAAAAATATTTACAAATTATTGGTGAGGTTTGAATTTTTTTTTTTTTTTACTTTATTTCATCGATTCTATTTCCGCCAACGATCCCAAATTCATTTATCGAAGTTAACTTATACAAATGGATTAAGAAAAGAAACGAATTAGTTCCTAAGATACTTTTCAAGATACTGTTGAGTGTAGGGCTGATTGTTTATTGAACCTCGATCAAGTGACGAAGAGGACTTGCATGAGTGAGTGAGTGAGTGAGTGAGTGAGTGGGTGAGTGGGTGAGTGAGTGAGTGAGTGAGTGAGTGGATGAGTGGGTGAGTGAAAGTAGAGGTTTAAGGCGCAAGAGCTCAATTTGGCTATGCTGCGCCAAGCAATATATGTATACAATCTATACATTTGAAACAAAAATTGGTTGACAAGAAAAAAGGTCGAAAATAGAGAATTATCTCTAGGGTATCCCTAGAGGTCGTGTCATCCGGATTTACCAACGACAGTAAAGTTCATGAGAAAGAAAAAGATCATTATTGTATCTCGGATCATGATGCCCCTACTTTCCTAAAGAAGGTAAGCCCCAGAGAGCAAGAGGACATATGTTGCCTTCCAACTCTCCATATTTCCACACTCTAACATGAGGACTTAAAGTCCTGATAGATTTATCGTGGATCAGTCCCTCTACATGTCGGGTCTTAAGTGGAATAAGGACTTTCACTCACAGTCAGAGGTTAAAATGAACCTACGCTAACTTTTTACAAATTAAAAATTACAAACTGAAATTTTTTATGTTAAACATTTATATAAGTCAATGATATAGAAGGGACAGTCAAAGGAAAGAGAAAGTTAGATAAGACAAAAATGCTATTGACGTATTTGTGTCGAAAGAATGAAATCTATAATTCAAAAGTGATCGTACAACTGATTACGTTCAGAAATTGTCTTCAGATCATTTATTGAAACCGTTTTTAGTAAATTTGCTGCAATAAAACTTAATTGGGTATATCAGGAATGGCTATGAAAATGTAAAGATAAAATATAAGAAAGTTAGTTGAAATAACGTTAATTATGAGTGTAAGGAATAATTAAAAAAATCTGAACAGTAATGTAGCGCGAAGAAATTGGTCAGGACTTTTTAAAATTGATTGTTCAATTCAGAATCTAAGGGAAACCTTTACAAGAAATCGGACGAATGTAACAAATGTCAAAGAGAACAGTTACTCGGTATTGTTTTCCAGGTATTGTTACTAGGTGTTATAAGACTGGAGCTGTTTCACATGTGTTCACATTAAAGGCAGTCAGTAGCAATTTCATTTGTGATTATACGTTTAGTTCTCCGACACGTCAAACAGTGTCCCGACGTTAAATAAGTTTGACAAAGACATTACTAGCGCAAAAGTATTGTCAGTTAATAGATGGATGTAATATAAGAACATTGAATTCTGTTGGATAATATGGGTCCAGAATCAATTGATTATTTATCAGCACCGCATTTAGAAGCAAAACGAGGGCTAATGGTAGAATACCCAAGGGGACCGAGCTCACCCAAACGGTTTAAAGCTGCAATTTTTAAAAGATAAATTATCTGAATCGAGTTTAACTTGGTAATTTGCAAGGAGGGCTATTGGCGGCGAACCTGGTCATTTTGAACTTTGGTCACATGACGGGAACGACACCTGAACAAGAACCTCTTTTTCCAAACTTGTACATCATACCATGGAAGGGTTTGGAGTCTCAACAGATTTAATGTGCATCAGCTCTTCTAAGCAACGGGTCTTAAGCAACGACAGGGCTCGAACTCATGACACGACGGAAACAACGCTGAGTATGAACTAGAGACCACTCAGTTATCGCCGCATGTTTATCGTTTCAATTAGTTTTTTCAATAGAGTTTGAATGGAATTCCTATATGTCTTTTTTTTTTGTGACTAAACTGAAGATTTGTTGTTGCTTTTTATGCTGTCGCTGTAATTTTTTAAGACATATTTCTAAAAAGGAACGCCAATCATTACTAAAACGCACACAAAAAACAGACGTTTAAATATCGCACAAATTAAATTTATAATGCTTTTTGTTATTTGTTTTTTGTTTTATTAAAAAATATTTTGTTTTATTTATTAATATGAAAGAAAAATATTAATTTATTTCTTAATTGATATTTTGTTACAATTTATGAAAGATATCTGTAAATTTTTTAATGAATTTTTTAATACAGTCTGACCCGTTATAATGCGGTTTAGAAACAAGCTTATTTACTTTACTCTCGGTTTTACTAAAGGCTCTAATCGATACGCAATCATATGTGACATATTGTAGTGTCGTAATTCATATTTTTTTTTCTTTGTTATTCATATTAATCTTTTATTCGGATGATGTGTCAAGACTTTTTGCTAAGAGCAGCCATTAAAAACTTTTTTCTGTTTTACATGTTTGAATCACTATTTCTTTTTTTGAAGTGAATTGTTTCAATTTGGATAACTTTCATGAAATTATTCATCTCGTGGTGTCTGTGAGATTAGATGTACATTCAACCATTTTGTATCGGTCAAATTTTAAGTGTTATAAAGATCGTTTCTTGCATGAGTGATTTCCGTAATCATTAAAAATAATGCCGAAAGAGTAAAAAAAAAAATGTCTCAATCAAAGAAGAAAACGATTTTATCGAACGACTTTGAAAATGGGCAACACAGTGAGAAAATGTCAGACAACTTGATTTACGTCTACACCACGTGGATGGTTAAGAAATGACATAATATTGGATTGGTTTCATTAACGTCGCATTGGAAGCAACACGAGGACTATTGGTGACGGATCTTGTAATTTTGAATCCCCGTCATGTGACGAGGTTCAGTTTAGTTTTAGTTTTAATTAACGTCGCACTAGAAGCAACCCTAAGGCTATTGGCAACGAACCTTTTAATTTTGAACCATGGTCAAGTGACGAGGACGACACCTGAGCTGGCACCCTCTCTCCTAACTTCCACACTACGCCATCGGGGGAACTTTTGGCCTCGACAGACTTAACGTGCATCAACCAAGCTTCTACAAATATTTGCATACATAAATTTGATCATGTATTTTTTGAACTTGCTGATTTAGCTCCGCACGTAAGAAACAAAACGGGCCTTTTGTGATCTAAGCTGCTTGCGAGAACTTTTGAACAATCATCAAGGATTTAAGATGACATCAGACATTCATCAAGTAATAAAGATAAACCAGTTCGCGATCTTGTGATGGTGACATCATTTGATTACTTTTCAAACTAATCTGATCTCTAAGATAATGCGATGTAATAATGTGATTGTGGTGTTTGATGGCTGCACTGCGCTAATGAAGATATAAATTGATCTAGATGTTCAAAAAAAAATGGAAAAAAGAAAAATTGTTTGATAAGAAGGATAGAAAATAGTAAAGGATCGCTAAAGAATCCTGGGGACCAAAGACAATAAACCCCATGGGAAAGAAAAAAATCACTCGAGTATCTCGGGGTTGTGATGCCTGTACTTGCCTAAAAAAGGCAAACCATTAAAAGGGATAACTAAATTGGTGACTAAACGTGATCCCATTATTAATATCTTAATCACAAATATCTATGATAAAATAATCTTTCTAAATATATCATACGTACTTGTGACAATACTAGCAGAAATAAAAATAAACGGTTTAAGTGTTTGGATATAATATGAAATTTTAATACATTTTTTCCCACGAGTATTTTCACTATATAAATAACAGTGGGTGTTTTTGTTATTTTGATAGAACTCTTTATGTGAGTTTACAATAAATCTCTCTACAATAATAAATAAACTCTTTACTTTTTTAAATTTATGCGCAAAACACACATAGTATGGTAACTTTTTCATGAAGATATTTAATTTATATACGAAAACAGTTCATTTCTGGATTCTGAAATTTTTCAAGATTGCTAGTCAAAATTGAAGTTTTTGAATTAAATGAGAATATTATAAACATTTTACTGGCATATAATAATGAGAAAATAAAAAGTTACTTACTTTTGGTGGATTATTTTCGTTTCCATTGGTTTCATTTAGAGTTGATTGCAAGAAATTTGTTAAAGGTGTAACTTGTCCTGTATCGGCTTTTTTCACACCGTTACTCAGAATACTGCCAAAGGACGACAAAGCACTTTGATCTTTTTGAGTATTATCGAAACTGTCATTATTATTCGAATGGTCAACTTTTAATTTTTGATTTAGTTTCAGTGGAGGAGTTACAACTGGTTTCACCAACTTTCCGAATTTAGGACTTGTTTTAGGCTTCGGAAAAGGGACCACTAAGTTGTTTTTTGAAACCGAATTTATTACGGGACTCGAAGAACCGTTGCCATTTTCACTTCCATTATTCCAATGATCGATTCCATTTGCTTTCACTTCTTCCACATTTCCGTTTTGCTGGCTGTCATTTGTGTGGTTTGCCTTCGGCGAAGTATGAAAGGAAGTTTCGGCACACGTTTTATTGTTCTTTCCATTTGACTGATGAAATGTACTGAATGTTCTAAGGCTTCTAGGATCATCCCATACATCGACCTGAAAAAAAGTAAAGATATTAAAGGTTTTGTTTAAAAAAAAATCCCATTCCGTTACTTCATAAGTGAAGAAGTGGTATTGGAAAAATTCTAGTTTAATGCGCTGTTTGGCGCGATTTATGAAATCTGTCGAAGCTCCAAATCCTCGTCACTTGATCGAGGTTCAGAATTAAGAGGTCCGTCGCCAATATCCCTCGCGTAGCTTCTCTAGAGCGACTTTAAGAAATCCAATAAAACCAATCAATGTCCAGCTGCACTACAACAACGCTAACTACAATTTAGCATGTAAGATTTCGAGGTAAAAGCAAATAAAAATGTGTTTGTCTTTTTAAAATTTTTTTGAAATGGAATAAGGATTTAGATAAATATTTATTTTTAAAAAATTCCTCAAAATTAGATGCAGCTTTTTTACTGTTTTTTTGTTGTGCGTTTAAGGAAAAATATCTTAAAACTATAAATAACATAACAGCAGTACAATCAAACCCATGCATATAATTGTGACAAACATTCCTAAGAAATTGAGAAAAATTACTTAAAAGTATTAAAATTAGTAAAAATAGTAATAATTTTAAAATATTGAAATACTTTTAAATTAAAATTTTAAATAATGATATGTATTAAAATTATTATTATTTTTTTTTCAGAAATGTTTATTTTTCCTGTGTGTTCAAATTTGGTGAATATAAACTTTGCCTTGTGAATATCTAATTTAAAAAAGTTGATCACAGAGCTCCGAACAAACTTAAAATTATAAATATTTACATGCTGCATTTTAGGAATAAATTCGTAACCCTAGTTTTAAAATAAATATATATTTCCAGAATTTTATAGTTAAGGGGACTCGGCACCTTTTGACCAATTTTTTTTTATTTAAGTGTTTAAACTTATCTTTTGTGTATATTATTAAAAGTTACTATTAAACAAAGTAATTTTACCATGAAAAAAAGGGCTTAATTTGATAAAAAGTTTAAAAATTAAATTTTTTTAAAAAATTTCAATGATTTTAAAATTTCTTCTTCTTTCACAATTATCATTATTTTGACACAAATTTTTTTCAGGCTCATAAGAATATATGAAAAAACTTTAGAGATTGATTTTGTAATAAACAAACTAGTTTTTGAGAAGAAAAAAAATAAAAAGCATACATTATGAAAATAGGTCAAAGAAACATGATTTCTGCAACATTTTCTATTAAAATATTTTTTCTATTCAAAATATTGAAAAATGGATCCCTAATTTTACTAAACACATTATAACAAACAAACACACCAAACTTCGAGTTTTTTAATAAATATCTGTTAAAGTTTTGTAGTTTTAAAGACCATGGTTTCATGAAAAATCCCAAACTGAGAAAATGCTATTTAACGAATAATAATCAGTAAAATAATATCAAAACAATGTATAATTTTGTAATAATATGTCAATATAATGTATAGATATATACCTTTAAAATAAAGCATAATATAGTTCAATTTGAAAGCATTTAACAAAAATATAAGCTTTTATAAAAAGTTTGTCTGTACCCGAAGTTGTGAAAAATTTGAAAATCTTTATCTGACTGCTCTTTGAAAGAAACATATATTAAATATATTTAAAAATAAATGAAATATATAAGATAAATAAAGTAAAAGTATATGAAATGTACAATGGAAAATTTAAAATATTTTGTAAAATTTATTTTACTACTTAAATTCAATATCTAATATAAAATAAAGTAAAACATGTTTAATCTAAATTGTACTATTTTTTTCAATCAGATCGTTTCAAAACTTCGTACAGTTATACCAGAGGTATCAAGATACATTTTGAGCTAAAAATTGAAAAATCGATATTTTCATCGATTTTCGGCATTTGAAACGTGCCAAGTCCCCTTAAATAAAGTTAAATAATAAGAAAATCTGAAAATTACGACAGGCGAAGCCTTTCATACTTTTCTTTACCGAACATTTAAAAGGAAACTACAAACTGCATTAAAAATCTATTTTCTTTATAAAGCGAATAAACCTAAACTACATTCATTTCAAACACAGAATTAAAATTGATTCTATATTCTATGAATTAATTCCACAATTATAATTAAAAAATTTAAATTGGAACACAAGTAAAATAAGAATCATTATAGATGTAAAAATAAACTTAAAAAATACAATAAAAATTCATCGACAATGCTTCTTTTTCTCTGAAATTAGACTAATAAAATTGCACGGATTCACGGAATGACCCAAATAAATTCTCAAGAGAAGTAACTGCCCACACTCTGGAAAAAATACTTGTGTCTTTGTTTCAAAGATAACGAGCTCTCTGCGTCGCTGGTGTTAATGGTGTTCTTCTTCTCGTACAAGGTTGAGTGCACACAGAGCCAATTTATAACACAATGGATATTGTAGTGATTCCATCGAGGGAAAAACTGACACATAACTCGTGCGGTCTGAATTTGGCAAACACGGAAAATGGACAAGTCCATTTAGTTATCTACATCTTATGCTTGTTCCTGAACCAGATTTTCTTTAGGAAAATTAAAGGGAAGGGGTGATTGTGATTGTTATTAACATCACACTGAGAAGCAGCACGAGGGCTATTGGCGACGGAGGGGAAAGAGTGCAGACTTTTGTTCCTTCGAATTAATAAACATTTTGGACTTCAATAAATATCTTTTTGAAACATAAAATTTGTGTTTAGATCCCGTCTACCAACCATTTTGATTTCGGGAACGTAATGTTAATCCTATGGAATTTCTATTATCATCCTCAAATCTGTACTATTTTACCTATTTGAATGCAAAAAAAAGTGCATCAAAAATAGCAAAAATTAATGAAGGTTTCTGTGGAATTATATTTTTGTCTCCGATTTCCGAAAATATTTTAGAATATTTTTTAACGATTGGAAAAAATACAAACAAATAATTAAAATAGGAGTAAAATTATTTTTAAAAATCGAAGAGGAAATACACATTTCATTAACATAACATAAACCGTATAAACATGTTATTTTTTTGCTATTTAGAAAGCCCTTTTTTGCATTCAAATTGATAAAATAAATATTTGTGAGGGCGGTAAGTCGAAATTCTATAGAATTAACATTACGTATACGAAATCAAAATGGCTGGTAGAAAGGAGCTTTAAGTAACCTTATTGTAAAAATGAACATTTTGACTCGTTAACACGAAATAGTCCGGACCCATCGTTACTAAATCATAAGTTAAAGTATTAATATAAATTGAGCGAAATATCAAAGATATCTAATATACATTTGTCAAGATTGGCGTTTCCGCTGCCCTATCTATTTTTTTTCTGCCCATTATTTTAATCATTATTAACGTTATCAACAAACTGACG
The DNA here is from genome assembly GCA_019974015.1 of Nephila pilipes. Taxonomy (NCBI): domain Eukaryota; kingdom Metazoa; phylum Arthropoda; class Arachnida; order Araneae; family Nephilidae; genus Nephila; species Nephila pilipes. The sequence goes on along the minus strand of BMAW01039207.1, from coordinate 356,538 downwards.
AAGTATATCTTCATTTTTTTTAAATCATCCCCATATTGAAGAATCAGGTAGATTAAGTATTTTTTCAATTTTTGCTTGTCTTGCCTGTTTTCGAATTTAATTCATAACTTTGAGCTTTTCCTCAATCTTTTAAAACCTTTTGTTTAAGTTTACACTCTTCCGAGAAATTTTTATTTATTTTTAAGAAAACCACTTATATAAGAAAAAATACTTACAACTCATTAAATTTGAACGCTAAAAATGGTTGAACGTTCAGTTAATCTCATTGACCGTTGCAGAAGATCTTGAAAATAATCTTTTACAAAAAAAAATCCAAACCGAAACTTTTCACTTTCAGAGCAATGATGATTCATATGCGTAAAATAGAGAAAAAAAAAAAAAAAAACCCATTAATGTCTGTCTGTAATAGAAAATCAACATGTAATCCGAGCAAAAGATTAATCTGAATTTCATTTATTTGATAAATATTCTTTTTCAAGTATCAACCATGCTCCTTTTTTAAATTTGAATCAATGAGCTGCTTTAACTTTTTTAATTATTTAATATTTTATATAGCACATTTATTATTTATATGTATACTATAATCATTTTAATAATTAAAAGTAAAATTATTCTCTTCAGTTCTCAATATATATTAAAATTATCTAAGGCAAAACATTTTCAAACACATATGCAAAGGTATTAAGGTTATCAAAATCACATTCTATGCTATTTGAATTTGAATCATATTCTAAATTCGATGTGAATTTGATTTTTATAAATAAGCAAATTAAATGGTAAAAATATTTAATAATGCGTTTTTGAGTCTTAAAGCACAATCAAATATTTATTAACAGAATTAATAAATGCATTATTAAGTATGATAAGATTTGAAACGTTTTCACAAAATTTTTATCTTTAATTTGAAATAATAAATATATTTAATTTATTTGAATTATTATTTTAATTCTGCTGTCAAATATTTTAGTGTACAACATTAAAGTTTAACGTAAGTAAAAATTTTATAATACAAATAAAACGAGCTATAGTTAGTACATATATAAATATATGAGCTCTACTTTTCATACAATATCAAAGATTTATAGTTTTTTAATATTCATTTTAAAGTTGGTAGAATAATAGTTCTTTATAATAAATATTTATGTATACTTTAAAAGCATATGTTGCAATAAATTTAATACCAAAAGAAATTTGAAACTGTAGAAAAATATCAGCTATTTTCAAAGAAGTGAATGAGTGATAATGAAATTTAATGGGGCAAAAGCCAGATATGGCCCTCCTGCCCCGAACAAGGTGTAATTGTGATCTAGACGTTTGAAAAAAACAGAAGTAAAAAAGTCGACAAGAAGGAGGTTGGAAAATAGAAAAGTATCACTAAGGTATCTTGGGGGTGCATCACTCATGTTTACCAAAAACAATAAACCTCATTGGAAAGGAAAAGTTTATAAGGGTGCCTTGGTTGAGTTATGCCCGCACTTACCTGAAAAAGGGAAGCCCTTGAGAGTAATTTTCAAATGAAACACTACTATCAATAGATATTAATTGAATATAAAGTTTCTGACATTGAAATATAATAGAAAACAATTAGTTATTTTTAAAAGTAGCAGTAAAAAGGTAAGCGTTTTATAGTTATTACATATTTCTTTGAGTCAAAATACTGATTATTTTCCCAAGAATTAATGACCCTGTCGCGGAATGTAAAATTGATACTTTTCTGAAAATACGATTTTTTTTCTTGCATGAGGCTATTGAAGAGTTCTTAGAAATAAAAGATGACTTCATCGCTTCAAATGCTGAATATAATTGCACTTAGAAGGAAATTAATTGTTCGAAGGAAGTGAAGACATAAAAAGTCTCTTGACAGTATAGAATCTCAAATTTCGAAGACAATGCGAGTCTTTTAATACACACACAGCCATTCTTTCTTTTCAAGTTCCTTTTATTTTTCCTTCTCTGGTTTTCCTTAACGACCTTTTATTTTTTTTTTTTTAAAAAAAGAGTTCTGTTAGTTAATAATGGTAAAGTAATAATTAAGATACGTTTTATTTTCTTAGTTAAGATATAGAAAAATTAACTTGACGATCTTAAAAGAAACAATACAAAATGCATCTTATATTTTCTCAAAAGAGCAATTAGAGATGCATCATTATACAGTTACATTTTTGTATTGTTACAATACACAGGTTATAGAGATTAAATGCATGATAGTAAAACATTAAATTATTTTTAAATATATTTGAGATAAAACGTGCATATTGACATAACACTCAGTAATTTTTCGTGAAAAAATATGCAATAAACATCAATGCGCGAGAAACAATCATATTATTTTAATTTAGAATGAAAAAATAACTTCCAATATAATAGCATCGTTATTTTTAGGAATTTTGAAATGAATAACTTGGATAAATTTATTTTTTAGAACAGAAATAATTTATGTTATTGTAAAAATTATTAGTGTACAGTTTCGTTTCGGATTCCACGAATGCTTAGGATTAATATACATAAATAAATATTTGATTTTAAGTAAAAACTCATTGGTATTGAAACAAATACTTAAAGTATCAATATGTTATTTTGTAAAGATGTTTATTTACTATTTTATTAAAAATATGATTAATTTTCCACAGCTTAAATATATTTCAAATACTTTGATATCAATGACCCGTTTATATTATTTTTTTTAAATTGTCTAAACAACTTGAAACTGTCATGATGTCTCGTATGGAGAAATAAATATTGAATTCCTTTACTTTATTTTCGAACAACTATACAGAAACATGTAAACCAGATGATTTCAATAATCGAAATATTCATAATTCCTTAAAATGTCATTTGAAAGGAAATATTGTAATATGGGTGAATAGCTGATGATGAGTTGATTACTTCGAACAATCAAGTTTGAAAATAACAGTAAAAAAAACCTTTCAATTGATTGCAACGTGATAGCAATACGTCTTATTTATTTTATTTCAGCTTTGAATGACACTTTTTGGCTCGCATTTCTTTTTTTACATCACTAACATTCAAATCGTCTCCGTATAATTATTCCCATTGCTAAGAATGGTAAAAATATTTTTTTTCCTTTCTAGATGATGTTAGAGGATTTACATGCATTCGACAAATAAACTTTAAAATATAATTTCAAAGTAATTTCAATAAACTTTGACCATTCTTTTATAAATAGAGCTTCCAAAAGTTCCCTCAACACATGCATTCTTTGGCAGCAGCAACAAAAACTACAACAAAAAAAAAAAAAAGAAGCACTGTAGAAAAAATTTTTTTTTTTTAATTAAACGCGCCTGAAACTCATTTTCAGTTAATGTAACTGTTAAAAACGCAAAGCCGAAGGACCCATCAATAGTTCAATTGTAAACTGATCGTCTAAACAAATAATTCGTGACCTCACTCCTCACTTCCTGACGGAGATACATGCTTGCATACGTCATTACAAAGGAGAGTCAAAGATTCTTTTTCTCCTTCTACGATACATTGATCAATTGTTGATCCAAACCAGCTATATTTTGGGCTGTCCGAACTTAGTGGCCCACTGTGTCTCATACATATTGGATTGGCGAGTGAGTGATAGTGAAGTTTAAGGGCTAGAGAGCCAAATGCAGCCATGCTGCGCCAAACAAAATAAATCTGTGATCTAGACGTGTGAAACAATTGAAAAACAGATAGGAATTGGTTGATAAGGAGGAGGGGCGGAAATAAAGAAGGATCGCTAGGATATCCTGGGAGCACGTCACCTGTGTTTACTAAAGACAGAAAACCGCATGGGAAAAGTTTGGTTTGGTTTTGTTTTATTTTCGTCTCACTAGAAGCTACACGAGGGCTTTTGGCGAAGGACCTCGTAATTTTGAACCTAGGTCAAGTGACGAGGACGTCACCTGAGCTAGCACCCCCCTCTCCTAACCTCCACACCACGCCAACTGAAGGGATTTGGGCTCCGATAGATTTAGCGTGCATCAGTTCCGGATACACGGCGGGTCTTAGTGGCCAAGACTCGAACTCTCAATTCAATGAAAACCGCTGGCCACGAGTTCAAAACCATAACCACTAGGCTACCACGGTCACACCCCATGGGAAAGAAAAAGATCACTAGGGGTGCTCTTAATCATGATGCCCGTTACCTACCAAAAGAAGGCAAGCCGCTGAGGTCCCCTGATATAATCCCCATGGGCAGGGTGCCCGGCTATACCCCCGGACACTTTGTAACCATTTTTAGTCGTCTCTTTCGACTTATATGAGCTACAGTGACCCTATTATTTCACACCCGGTCACCACGGATGATAGAAGGATCTGATGGTCATCTGCTCCAAGACTGAAGGGAGATCAAATAACGTCTGTGTGTTGTGGGCTAGTCCCTACTATTTCTACAAAACTGAAAATAGAGTAAAATAAAGCCTTTGTTATCCCAATTAGTCGAGTTATTCTGTTTTGTGTGATTGAAAAATTATTAAATTATAGAACTTTTATTCGATAAAAAAATCACAGAACAAGATCATTTTTTTTCAGGATGTGAAAGTGAAATTCATATCAAACTGAAAGTGGAAGGTATTTTAATTCTTGATTAAATGATTGTTCATTCACTACTCTCAGAAATAACACAGGAGCTGTTGGCGACGAACCTGGTAATTTTGAACCTCGGCCAAGTGACGAAGATGACACCCGAGCTAGTATCCCTCTCTCCGAACTTCCACACCATGCTTTTGGAGAACTTGAAGCATCAACAGATTAAGCCTGTATCATCGCAGGTGTGTCTATTTGCGGTATCAGGACTCGAACTTACGACTGGATGGAAACAACTTCGACCACTACTAATCGTTAGCGTACCTATTTTTATTCACGAAGGGAGGTGTATCGATGTTATGTTAGGCTATATTTCATGGATATACTTTTTCCATTAATAAATATTATTGATAGATTTTGATTGAACCAAAATAAAAATCTATTTGCTATTGTTTCTTTAATATGCAATATTCGAATGTTAGTAACACCATGGACGGTTCATTTAATAATTTGATCACTAATTCTATAATATGGAATAACTCGATATTATTGATAATAATACCAACAATTCTATTTAACAATATCTATACAGCATGGAATCATTGAATAGAATCAATTTTCAGAATCGATTCGTGGGAATAAATAATACTATTAATAGTTTTTATATGGTATCCATAACCTGAAGAGGCTAAAGAAGTCTATTTTGCGTTCAAAATTTCTTTAGTCCTTTCAAAACAAACTAATTCTGTATATAGTTTCTACATCTTCAAACATTCTAATTAGGGTCATACAATCGAATTTTAGAATGGATTGTCGAGAAAAGCAATTGCATCGATATGTCTTCGGTAGTATCAATAATGTATCCAAGTGTGTTTAAAGAACATTCCTTTGCTGTCTAAATATTTGGAGCCGTGCGAATCGAAGTAATTACATTTCTTTCTGTATTTTCAAATTCTTACATCTGAAAACTTAATCTTCTGTGTTCCTAGTCAGCAAAAAAAAAAAATAATAATTCGAAAAAACAACGATTACGAAAATACTCATGATGTCACATTCTCACACGTGCCGGTCTGACAACGCGAATATTTTCTGTGTTTGGTGTTCCACTTCATGGTTGTGGAAAATGAACGATTCGGGTCATAAAAAATGTCGTGACTCTCTTCATTTGTACATGGGATTGTTCACAAAGACAACATTACAAACGCACTTCAAAAGAAATAGACATGTGATTTTGTCGGCAAGACTTCACTTTCAATTGGAAGGGTTTTTTTTGTAAGAATGTACGCTTATTCAGCCGGAAAAAAAATCTTAGATTTTGGCGGTGGCATTCTTCCCGAATAGTATATAAAGTGATCTATTAAAGAAAGTTTGACACTAGTTGCCTCTATTTTCCATCATTTTCTTACAATAACAGGCGGCTTGTTGTGATGTAGAATGTTATGTCATCGATGATGAAAGAATCTCAAGGACACAGAGAAGTTTTAAAATTGTACAATTTTCCCCAAACCCTTTTTCTACAAGGTAATCGAGACGCATCGAATAGGAAAACTGAGCTTATTTTATGCGAAGTTTAAATAATCCCTTTTTTAAAAAAATTAAAAGGATTAAATGTCATACTTTAACATTTAGATATCTGTTTACTTTTATATCTGTTAATATTAAGAAAAAAAATTCATATTTGTATAAATATATAATTATGCATGAGAAATTAATAATCATTACTATGTTTACACTTGTAAGTTGTATTCTTATATTTAGGTAAATTTGTCATGAAATCCATATAATTTTTAGCTTTAAAAATTTGCAGAGTACTTATAAATAAAACATTAAACACACTGAACATAATTATAACTTTGAATGTAACAAAAATTTAAGATTCAAATTTTCGTTACTTTTTATACAAGTACTGTGCAATACCTGAAATTTGACAGTGTTTTCCAGAAAAAAAATTACGTTCACAGATAGGAAATAATCTTATTTTATAATGTGGAAAATATCCGAACTATAAATATAGTAGAGTTTAGAAGAACTATAGACAAATTAAAAACATCACATTTTGAAAAAAGGCACATACACATATTTTACTTTTTTTAGAGGTACAGCAGCACACGCGGTTTAACAATTTTAAAATTCAATTTTCTAGTGTTCTGATAATCAAATTCTCGAAAATGATACATCTGTGGAATCTGGGAAGTGTCCTTTGTTTTTTACAGCAAAATAAGAGAAATGCAAAATATTGAATCTCTTAAAATTTCAGCATAATGTTATCATTTTATACAAGTAACGTTTTTTAAGTAAAACAAATTGATTTTTCACTGAATTCAGCGAAGAAATTTTCGCTTAAAACAACAGTTTGTCTACTAAAATCAACATGTTACTATAACTTTTAAACATATTTCTAGAAAATGAGATTTTTTTTAAAAAAAAGTTGTAGATAAATAATGATAAATACTTTAAAATATTTATTCATTATTTAAAAACAAGAAAAATAAAAAATAATGCATTATGCAAAATTTTGTAAAGAACAGAGTTAGTACCGAAGGTGTTGACATTTTTTTTTTTTTAAAAAAAAGAATAATTATTAAATTATATATTCAATTAAATCTACACTTCAACGATAAAATATTGAAGTGGACGATAACATTTCTTTCGAATATTAAAATTCAAACAAACGATAAATCATTAAGTTGAATAGATTTTAAGCTAAATGTAATTTGCCACCCAAGGGTCTATTGTTTTAGGTGGGGCATTTTGGCGTACCAGATCACTTTTCAATTTTTTTATCGTTTGCTGCAATTTCAATTACATTTAGCTTAAGTATATTTAATTTAATAACTTATCCTATGCTTTAATTTTAATTACATATAGCTGATATATTCAATTTAATAATTTATCTTTTTCTTTAATTTTAATATCGGAAAAGTTTACTTTTGTCCATTTCTAGATATTTAATCGTTTACTTTCATTCTTATGTATATATATATATATATATATATATATATATATATATATATATATAT
>BMAW01039207.1:306306-348993 GCA_019974015.1 Nephila pilipes | reverse complement strand
TATATATATATATATATATATATATATATATATATATATATATATATATATATATATATATATATATATATATATATATATATATATATTTATATATCTTTAGAGGCTAAATCTGTTTTTTGAAAAACTTTACAAAGAGCTTTTTTATTGCTGTATTAAAATGAAAACAAGTCAGGTACATTTTTTCACATTTTATTTTGTGAAGTAAGCGGGAGACCAATTTATACATCACCTAAAACAATATCTGTTTTGGTAGCTAATTACATTTTAATATTTTTCTAAAATATATTAAGACAAAGATAAAGCAGCTCATAATTTACAAAAAAGCTAAATGTTTATTTCTGATAAATGAAAACTATATTTTAGTTTTAATAAAATTTGACCATTTATCTCACTCGTTTTAAGGAGAAAAATCCCAATTCAAAAATTTTATTTATCTTACATTGTAATTATTTTAATGTTTTTAGAGATATAATCGTAAAAAAACAAACTAAACTATGTACTTGTTAAAATAATATTATTTCACATAAATAATTTCTGTTCGATATGAGTTACATTTGATTCTAGTCTCTTTCCCTTGCTCAAAATTATAATTCAAAGTAAATTCATTCAACAGAGTGATATTAGTTATTGTTTTAAATCATTAGAGAAAAAATAAAACTTAGCACCCCCGCATATTAAAATAAAGAAATTATAATCATGAGTACTTCAATTATAATTTTTAATAAATTGAAAACAAAGTGCAATGTAGAAAAGTATATGAAAACCACGAAGAAAATCATTTAAAAGTATTCTTTCGAGCTTGCAGTTATTCTTTCCTTCGCTTGAAAAGCAAAGTTATAATGTTTAGAAAATACACATTTTAAAATTTTCCTTTGTTTAAATTATGTGTTAGATTACTCGAAAAAGATTCCAAATATTATTCAGCTTTCTACTCTTGTTTTTAACGCTGAGACGTCAGTATTATAATAGATAAATACGGAATGGAAAAAAAAAAAAAAAAAAATAAAAACTTATACGAAATTAGGTAATGTGATTAAATTATATGGGGTTGTTTTAAAAGTACCCGTATTAGAAATGTGTTGATCAATTTATTGATTATTTATTTGCGTTGCTCTTAGAAGCAACTTTAGAACTATTGGTGGCGGACCTTATAATTTCCTCCGTCTAGTGACGAAGACTTTATCTAAGCACAAGTACCACATTATCCTAATTTTTACATCATGCTATCGGGAGGACTCGGAGCTTCGACAGATTCAACGCGTATCATTAAAGTTAAACGGTAGGTCTTTAATGGAATCGGGTTTAGTTTAGTTTTATTAACGTTGGACTAAAAGCAACACGAGGGCTATTGCGACGGACCTCGCAATTTTGAACCTTGATTAAGTGACGAGGACGACACCTGAGCTGGCACCCCCTCTCCTAACTTCCACACCACGCAAACGAAGGCCCTTTGGGCACCGACAGATTTAACGTGCATCAACCCCAGCTACATGGTGGATCGAAAGTGGCCAAGGCTTGAAACCGCTACTCAACGAAAACCGCCGGCTACGAGTCTGAAACCATGACCACTAGGCTACCGCGGTCTTAGTGTAATCAGGATATGAATCTCTATGATTTTACATAAAGAATGCCGGACTCGAGCTAGCGACCGTTATGAATGCACTACCGCAGTCGTGTTAGAAATGGGGGAAAGAATATCAGAAATGAGACTACAGTAATTTACTCTGTAATATTGTTCATTAATCGTTTTCCTTTCTTCTAAGAAGCTCATTAGAGAGTTTGACACCCTTTGGATACCCAAAAAAATCACCTCCATAATCTAGAATTCGAAGACACCGTCTTCGAATTCTCCATGCAATTTCTTAGTTTCTGATGTATAACGATGAATCCAGGTCTTATCAAATGTGAGAATTACGCGAAAAATGATGACGACTACTCGACGAGGCGGGTAGTCAAAAATAATCTATAAATATGTGTCAAATTTGTTTTGGTGTCGTTTGACAAAGGACAGAATACGATGGCAACCCCAGCCTGCCTTAGCTATGCCATCTGTCGTCAAACACAGGAACTTTTTGAACCACCTTTGCGTTATTAAAATTTTTGTCGAATTTTATGATCTTCTCTACCAACCTCTCTAAGGAGAACAAAATGTTACTAAACACATTATTAATTCGTTAGCATAACACTTTAACAAGTTCTTATGCATTTAATATGACATTTTGTTTTGATTTACTCATGGAATGTTTCTGTAAATTTTTTTCAAATGGTTTACAATAAATAAATTGTTACATTTCATTGTAAATAAATATCTTTCAACATATTTTCTACTATATTTCCGAGAGAAATATTTTTCAATAGACACAAATATATAGAAAAAATAAAGAATAATTCAAAGAAAAATATTTTCAATCAAGCGAAGTAAAAGTCTAATGAATATTTCCAAAAGAAATGTTTTTTTTTTTTTTTTTTTTTTTTTTTTTAATTTGCAAGCGGACACTTGTAAATACATAATAGAAAACTAAAAGAAAAGAAATATTTCCAAAAACATAAAAGCAAAATATTACTGATAAGGAACTAAAATAAATATTATATACTAGACATACATTGAGAGTAAATAACTTTTTGTTATAATCATAATGTTACATCTACACAGTTTTCTCAAAACTGCATTTCATGTGAGTAACATTTCCGTGCAATAAATGACGACGCACTGCTTCGTTATTTGTTCTTCATGCCTGTTTAAACACTCTCTAAAAACCCAAGTTCATTTAGACAGGAAAGGTTACTCATACAAAGCAAAACAAATGAAAGAAAAGGAATTTATTTTTAAATCCACGTTTGTGATTCTAGAAAATTACCGCGGAAATTTATTTCACGAATTAGAAAAACACACGGAATATTCATTTTCGCTTAGCTAATTTGGTAAATTAACATGAACATAAATAATTTTTTATTAGAAATGCATAAGTTTAAAACAATAGCAAATGATGAGAACTACAAAATGTAAATAGATTTCGAAGACCATTTAAATATAAAATTTCGAAACTTACGGGTTTCTGTTTCGTAACTCTAAATTTTTTTTTCTGTAATGAATTTTATTATATTTGAACTTGCCATCAACTCTTTTGCATCAATTTTTTCTCACAAAATTTAGGAATCTATTGTGTTCATGTCAGTATAACTCCGTGTAAAATAATAAATAGTCTTGTATTCTTCTCTTTCGTTGTGATATTTAAAATAACTACAATTTTATAGTAAATTATAATATTTAAATCTTACGAATTCAAGTAAAATAAATTTATATGCAAACCCTTTCTAATTCCGTATAGAATAGAGATAATTTATTAATTATACTCTCACACACTGAAGCACCCAAACTCAAGGGATGTCGCCTAATAGCATATGACACCTCTTTTTGCCCTGCGAAATGAAACAACACTGACACTACAAGTCGACGGAAATCTCCAGATGAAATATTCAGGCAATCTACTTCTACAACGATCTGTAGTTTGAAAATAATTACCGATGCATGATTTCGTGTACGAACTGACTTTTCGATCATTTGGTGGGATTCGTGTCTGGCGATCTAGGTGAACAAATCATACGCTAGAATTGTCCAGCTTGTTCTTCAACTTTATCAGCGAATGGTTTCGGGTCTGCAACATGGTGCATTGACATCCAACGAAATCGTTGTTTGGATATATAAAGTCAATGAATGGCTGAAAATGGTCTTTATAGAACTGAACATAACCATTTACAGTCGATGATCGCTTCAATTTTTCTAGAGAACCTAGCCCATGCTATGAAAAAGAAAGCCCCACTAGTTTGCATTGAGCCTTACTAATAACTTGGATCCATAGCCTTGTAGGGTTTGTGTCATATTCAAACCCTACCATCAGTTCTTACCACTGGAATCGTGACTCTTCTGACCAAACAACAATGTCCAGCCAATATGTTCACGAGCCCAGAAGATCCATTACAGCTGACGGTATATTGTGAGTAAAAGCACTCGAGTCGGTCTTCTGCAGCCAAATCCATCAACACCAAGTTTCGCTGCAATGTTCTTACGGATATGTCTGTCGTACGTCCCACATTGATTGTTGCGGTTGTTTGACGCAGTGTTGTCTGTTTGATAACACAGACTATCAGTGGCGAATTTAGAATATAATTGGGGGGAGGGGGGTGCATATCGTCACATTGCCATTACAGAAGCAATTTTTTTGGTATAGGAATACCACTTGGTAAAAAGTAAATAATACGCTATATCGATTATATTTCTCCTATTTAAAACTGTTCAAGAACTGATATAATTTTATCGAGTTACAAAAATTTAAAAAGCAAAGATAATTTATGAAAAATAATTAAGATACCATGAAGTTGAAATCCGTTTTTTTTTCTTCTTGATGAAAAAGAAATTTCAGCATGAGGAGAAAAAATAATATGTTTAAAAGTTAGAACATCAAAAATAGTATAATAAAAGAATTATTTAGAAAAAATTCAATTTCGAGAAAAAATCTTGAGGTTGCAATCCTCCCTCCCCCCCCAGTACGCCACTGCTGACTATTCTACGAAGACAGTTCAAGTCTAAGTCATTAAGTAGACGCGGTCGGTCACTATGTTGTCCATGGTGGAAGGTATTTCCTGAAATTTCATATTCTCGACATACTGTTTGTTGATCCTTTGGATCGAATAATGCAAAACAATTTTCGAAAAAAAAATGTTCCATACGTTTAGCTTTATCTAGCCTTCCGCGTTCAAAATCTGTTAATTCCCATTATGCGGTCACAATCGTGTCAGTAAATTTTTACATGAATCATTTGAATATGAATTAAAGTCCTGACAATGCACTGCCCATTTATACATTTCTTAGTGATGTTAATGCCTTCGATGTTTGCATATGGTTACCTCACGACTTTTCAGTGTGTAATTAATCGATTTTCGTATCCGTTAACATTTTTCACGGATAAATTGCAGTGGATATATGCATGGAAAGTAAATTACTACTTCCAAGACAAACGTTTTACTTATTTCTTATTTTTTGTAACTAACTTTCAATTTATTTTGAAAGAAATTGTTTCATGCGGAAGATGTAATAATTTTTCTGAAGAAAAAGTTCATTTCCGAAATATTTCATTATTAGCGAATAAAATGTGTCAGATCTCCAAAAATAGTTTCTATCCCTTTAAAATTTTCTTTTAGAATTTATCTATACAATCGCAATATAAAAGAAAAATAATTAACATTATTGTTCCAATCAATCGATTTCCAAAGTAAAAATAATTTATCTGCATATGCTTATAAATAAATTTCTTTTGACTGATTAAATCAAATATACGTGTAAACTTCTCAGTCTAAAGTAATTCTTTAAACACAATGCTTCATATTTTAGCACAAACAAAGAAATGCCTTTCTGTATTCTCTCAAATCATGCAAAATGACTTACCGTTGCTATAGCCCCTAATGATGGGGAGACTACTTCACTAGAAGTGGTGTGAGGCATGGCTTTCATTTCTCGTTAAACATGGTTCGATTGTCACCAACCTCTGGAAACAGATAAATAAGTTATTAACAATGATGATAACAATAAAAAAAACATAAAATAAATTCATAATATTTTAATCAATTAAATATTAAAAATAAGTAAGCGAAATAATATATTTCAGACTCAATCGAAAATAATAAACCGATATACTTTCACCTGACAAAAAAAGCTTAGAATTTTCAATTTTTTTCAAAACTATTTCATAATTTAAGTTCGAATTATTAAATATTTATTATTTTGCTTTATATATAAAGCTAAACATAAATAATCCGAAATACAGATTTCCGTAACGAGATCGATTTAATTGACCGCATTTTTCCATTTATATATAGCTCCGTTTATCTTTAAAACATGAATACAACTAAAAACATTTTAAAATCAAACTTTTATTTGAATATGGGCCAATAGGAATAAAAAAATATTTTTTTTTAATCGAGAAACATATAATTTATAAGAACTTGAGGAGCTTAACTAAAATACCTAGGCCATTACCGATAAATTAAGTACCATTACCACTTACTATGGGACTAAAAAAAGTATTAATATCTAAACTATTATAAATTACGCATTTTACATTTAAGAATTATTTTTATTCCTTTCAGTTTATGTTTAAAATAAAGTTTAATTTACAATATATTTCTTTTCTTAAATCTATTTAACTCTTTTTAGTCTGGAAAATTATAATTAAATTGCACAGTTACGTAAACTATATGCGTGTGCAAATTTCCAACTCAATTGGATGTAGTTAAGTGCGTTGCTATAATTTTAACGTATCTCTGTACTCGATGTCTTCCAAGTTAAATCCTCGCGATAGCATCAAAACTAATTGATAATTGTTTATCAACGTCACACTAGAAGCAACACAAGGGCTATTGGCGACGGACCTCGTGATTTGGAACCACGGTCAAGTGACACCTGAGCTGGCCCAACATCCACACCAAGCCAACGGGAAGACTTTGGGCCCCGACAGATTTAATGTGCATCAGCCCCGGCTACACGGCGGGTCTTTAGCGGCCAAGGATCGAACCCGCGACTGAACGAGAACCGCCGGTCACGAATCCGAAGTCATGACCACTAGGCTACCGAGGCCCCTGAGGGAGAATTCATAATCTTGAGTGAGTGAGTGAGTGAATGTAAGGTTTATTGGCGCAAGAGCCAGATATGGCTATGCTGCGCCAAACAAGATTAAACTGTGGTCTAGACGTGAAGTTGAAAAAAGATAAGAAGTGGTTGACAAGAAGGAGGGTCGAAAATAGAGAAGGATCGCTAGGGTATCCCGGGAGTGCGTCACCCGTGTTTACCAAAGACAGTAAACCCCACGGGAAAGAAAAAGATCACTAGGGTACCTCGGGTTCATGAAGCCCGTACTTACCTGAAGAAGGCAAGTCCCTGAGATCCCCTGATATAATCCCCAGGGGCAGGGTGCCCGGCTATACCCCCAGACGCTGGGTACCCATTTTAGTCGCCTTTTACGACATGCATGAGCTACAGTGAGACTATTCTGTCATCCCCGGTCACCACACGGGTCATTCATAATCTTGAGCCATGAGCAATTGAGCAGGACAAAGTGAATGAGTGATGGGTAAGAGTCAGATATGACTATGTTGTGCCAAACAAGGAAAACTGTGATCTGGATATTTAAAAAATGGAAAAGGAAAAATTAATTGACAAGGAAGATCGAAAGCCACCTATTGGCGACGGACCTCGTAATTTTGAACATCGTTCAAGTGGTGAGGATGAATCCCTCGCCATACTTCTATATCACGCCAACGGTAGGACCAGATTTAAGGTGCATCCCCTCTCCCCGCTACACGATGAATGCATTTTTAAGCATGATGTCAATAAATAATCAATCAATCAATAAAAAAAAAAATAATGAATCATAGTAGAGAAACATCCCTGGAACTGTTTTTGGTTGCGACCAGAACAGTAGGGGTAAATACTTACAAACGATATATGGCCCATAAAATGATGCGAATGTTGTTGATGTAATAAAAGGCGTCGAATGATATGTTTCGTATTTTGAGACCTCTACCTGCTTTCTTCTTCCCAAATTCATCCATGCATAGTGCCATACATATATAATAAATGATATGTTTTCGTTCGTCATTGCCCTACAACTTAAAGTTGTTGAAGCATGGAGAACGTTTGCTAATTAGTCAAGCTTCAAAAATGTTTACTGATTTCTTAGTTTTTCTGTATAACATTTTACTGAATTTTTGCGTATTTTACACAATAACATTAAGTTTCGTTGCTTAACACTGAACCATAGTGCAAGGCTTACAGATACCAGATGATGTATAATAATTTCTAATAAGAGCACAAAGTTTTAGAAAAAGAATATTTCAGAATCAGAGCAAGAATGATATTCATTAAAAAATATTGAATGTTTTTGTTCTGTTTTAAATTACGTAGAATATGTTCATATTTTTAATTAACCATGCAAATGTTTACTTAAGGTAAGTGAATCATTTAAATGTTTCAAATTTTGCAATTTTGATTATTTTTCTAAAAAATAGAGGTTGCTTCGCGGAATCCGTAGATGTATTATTTATGAAAATTCGATAAATGGAGCATCCCAGAATTTAATTTTAAAATTGTTGACAAATGTGCCATGCCACACAGAAAAACATCTTTATTTGCATTTTTCTCAAAAAGAATTTTTTTTTTTCAGATTCTGGTACACATTCCTCAAAATATACTATTATCCATAGTTTTGATATTTTGAGCATTATGAAAAGAGGCGATTTCCTATACGGCAAACACATATTTTAATAAATACTCAAGCATTTTAAGTATGTTACAATATTTATAAAAAAATATATGGGATTTATGAATCACATAATTAAAAATTTAAAAATCGGCTTAAAATTAATTTTTGAAATTATAATGTTCGGTATATAAAATTTTATGTTTATAAGTACTGTGCAAATTTTTAAAGATATAAATGCAGTAGAGTTTATGTATTGGTTTGGTTTGGTTTCATTAACGTCGCACCAGAAGCAACACGAGGGCTATTGACGACAAACCTCGTAATTTTGAGCCTCGCTGGCACTCTCTATTCTAACTTCCCCACCACACCAACGGGAGGACTATGTGCCCCAACAGATTTAAAGTGCATCAGCCCCGGCTACACGGCGGGTCTTTAGTGGCCAAGGATGGTCCCGCAACTGAATGAAAACCGCCGGCCACGAATCCGAAACCATGACCATTATGCTTCTGCGGCCACCGGTTAAGTGATGAACTGAGCCCCATCTCCTACTTTCCACAGCACGCCAACGGGAGAACCTTGAGCTTCGACAGATTTAACGTGCTTCAGCCCCAGCTACACGGCGAGTCTTTGGTGGCACGAAGGCTCGAGGCCCCGACATGACGAAAACCGCCATCCGCGGGTCCGCGACCATGGCCACTAGGCTACCGCGGCTGTAGATTTTATGTAAGATGTACCTAAAAGTAAGTACATGACGTACTAATGTTAATATAGCCTTTGACTTTTTTCTGCTCATGCATAGTTGTCTATGTTTATAAATGTGATTTTCTTTGCTTAAACAAATCCTAAGTGATAGAAGTTATATTTCAACGTACGTACGTTCATATCAATGTTAAAATAACCCACTTCCATTACTTATAATTTAAAAAACTGAGAACTAATTAAATTTGGCATAAAATAAGCTAATTTTTGCTCGTTGAAGGCGTTTCAGTTACTTTAAAGGAATATAATATTGGGATATACATAGCAATTGTCCACAATTTAGTATTTTTCGGATTTGGTTTTTGCTAATTTATTTATATAAGACGTTTGATGTATTATTAATAATTCAATTTAAATGGTCAAATGTTAGATTTCTTGAAGATAACACCTAATAGTGATAATAATAATAAAAAAAAACACACCTAATAACTTAATTCATAACAGGTGACCTAGTGGTACTGGTTTCTAAGCGAATTTTTTTAAAAAAATTAATTAATCGCACTTATTTTTGATTTTATTTGAATTCAAAACTCCTCCCAAAAAATGAAACAATGAAATGAATTGGATAAAGTCCTTCCTAATAATGAAATAACTTATGCAAATTAGTTTGAAATTATGAAGTATAGTAAAACTGCACGAATTACATTTATAAACAATGAAGAAATAAATAACAAGGAGAAGTTGGAAGTTAGTAGGTGACTAATACAGTTAACTGAAGTTACCGAAAGGAGACATCCATAGAATTATTTCAAATTGTAAAAAAAATTACTTTAGTTTCATAATTAGGTAAAGTAAAAAAAGGTATATTCATGAAAAAATAATGTAAAACAGTTTGTTCAGATTTTTGAAATTTCTTAAACATTAACATCTTAAGCTGTTGAAGAAATTCGAAAAGTTTTTATTATATTCGTAATTTCTGATATGCTACTTAGGTTTTTTGAAACGTTTTTCTTTTTAATATATATCAACAGAAAAAGTTTATCACTATCATAATCACTTTCTTTTTGTATAAAATAAATTTTTAAAAAATTAGAGGAAAAACGTATTTGTATCCAAAGAACAATTTATTTTTTATGCCAGTGAATTCTTATTTCGTTATCTATTTTAAATTATAATAACAAGCAGCTGAAATAATTTTCACGAAATCGGAAAACTTCACCTGCATTCTGCTTCCATTTTAATTCATATGCGAAAGAGAAGAATCCGAAAGTAAAAACTTTAACATGCAAAAGAGCAACGACTTAAAAAACTTTCCCAACACAATTGCGTAACGTAAGTCCTTTTTGCTGCGATTTTAGATAAACACGCTATCATTTTTTTTAAACACGGGTTTTATCTTGTTCACGCAAGAGAATTTTAATAAAATCGCCGTAAAAAAAATGACAGAATGGAATTTTGTAATGTTTCGCCTACAGCTTCTTATTTTGCGCAATGGGAAAGGTTAATTCATGTTTTTGTTCAGTTTGCGTGACGATATTCGGAATGAGAAAAGATGCGTTGTTTAGAATGAACTATTCAAAATTTTAGTATAATTATTTCTCTTAGAATGTATAATTGTAAGCGGCCCGTTTTTTTTTTTAAATGATTTTTTTTTTCATGAAACAATCGATCATTTTTGCTTATGGTGCATTAATTTTTAATGCATTGAAGTTTATGATTAATATAATAAAACAATATAATAATATTACCAATGTTTACTTACTAAGGAATTGCAGCAGATGCTCATTTATGCGGTCTAGTTTCAACTGTTCACTTAGTTGAGTAGGTTATCCGAAAGACATAATGATATACTGTTTGGTCTCAAATTATTATTTTTGAAATATATGTACTAAGTGAATTGGATACACGTAAAGCATCTGAAGAGACAGTTTTCAAGTCTTCTTCTTATTATTTTTTTAACATTCTACTCTTAAGGTATCCGATGCGATGATACATTTTCTATTTTACAATTTTTTGAAAAAATGTTTTACTCAGTTGATGAATGGGAAAGAGATTGCACAGATGTTATTGTTTCAAGTGAGAAACGTATTTGTATATAATTGTGTATGCTCCATCGGCCGTTTTATTAACCGACCAGACATACGGTTCTTTGTTACGTCATTAATAGAGAATTAATGAAGATAAAAACAAGATATTTCAATGTAGTGTTTTGCAGTGTAATTCAAATATGCATAAAAATAAGAATTAACATAAACAACGAACTTAAGTATAATCCATAGATTCTCAATATGTGTACCTCGATATACGAGGGGTGGCAATTAAATAACGAGACTGACGCTGCTACAGAAGAAGTACGCGTGCGCCAAACGCCACCGACAGACAGCTGTTTAGTGTGAAGCCTTCTTTTTAGAATACAGCTCCTCTTGTTTTTATAAATAAATCCGTATACCCATAGCCTTCATTCGCATTTTTTTTTTGTTGTTGTTGTTGTTACACCGAAAAAATGGTAAGTGAGCAACGAATTGTTGTGAGATTTCACATGAAACTTTGAAAAAACGCTACTGAAACTTATAATTTATTGAAAGAAGTGTATTGCAATGAATGTTTATTGCGTATACGTGTGGTTTAAGCGTTTTCTAGATGGTTGAGGATACGTTGAAGATTATTCGCGCCCAGATCATCTTTCCAAGTCAAAAACGGATGACAATGTCGACTAGATCGGTAATCTGGTTCGATCTGGTTGTCGGTTAAGTATTCGAACGATTGCGGAGATTGTTGAAATTGACAAAGAGTCCGTACGGCAATTTTTTTTCTACCAAGACAACGCGCCGGCTCATTCCACATTGTCTGTCAAAGGTTTTCTCGCCAAGTATAGCATCCCAATGTCAGACTATTGCCTTATTCACCGGATCTTGGGTCACACGACTTCTATCTGCTTCCTACGGAGAAATCTGCATTAAAAGAAACTGTTTTTGAGTCCGCTGAAGCTGTGAAAGAGTAAGCGGCACGCGTTTTGAAGGAACTGATAGAAAAAGAATTCCTGCATTGTTTCGAACAATTGAAGATTCGCGTGGAGTGTTGTAGGGATAGAGGAAGGATGTATATTGAAGGTGATAAAAAGTAAATATGCATGTATGAATTCAAAATAATGTTATACATCGTCAGTCTCGTTATTTAATAGCCACACCTCGTATTTATGTGCCGAGAGAAGATTGTAAATTGGCCACGAATATTAAAATATTTTTGAGTTCTTTTAACGGATCATTTACAATAAATTCAAAAGCACAGATGATAAGTGGTAATTAAACTCGAACTCCTTTTAGATTGACTATATAACAAATATATTTGTAAATATCTATGTAAAAATGTTTGTTTTAATGAATAATTAGCGTATATGTAACGAAATAAAAAATACCTACGCATGAGCAAAACTATTCGTGAAACTACATGTATGCCACTCAATCATGATCTCTCGATCCGTTAAGATTTTAATTTTTGTCTTTTAATTAAAAATTATGTAATAAGTTGTTTCTTTCTGAATCAATAAGATTCATACAAGATTTTATCAAGCACATTTTATCATAATTTAAATGCATCATTGAAATTTAATTATATGTGTAACGCGGGGTATAAAAAGCCAAATACTAATATAATCTATGATTTTTTTAAATTTTACGATAATAACCTGAAAATTATTATAAATGGATCTTAAATATTATGTATGAATTAAGAAATACTTCTGAAATATATTTTATAAGATTCTGGTTTCTGTTAGCAGGATTTTTAACAAATTTTTCTTCGTGTACCTTAAAAATACTACACAAGGCCGACATAAGCAAAGACAAGTTAAACGAAGAAAACAAAAACACTAGATTCTAAAAACATAAGAAATGGAACAGGCTAAGTTCGCTAATTTTTAATTGTTGAAGACGAGACAATGTGATTTTATCATAACATGTTCAGCGAAGAGTTAAATAGGTCACATTTTAAACTTTTTGAAAACAATTATATATTTGTATTTTTAGGACGGGGATAGAATCTATTTAAATATTTTGAAAAAATTATTTTACTAATTATTTGAAACTGAGTAATTTTAAAATTCATTAAAGAGAATGAATATTATTTTAATCTGTTGTTAGCTGCTGAAAAAATTACTTTATTTAATCAGCACTGCATGTCAAAACACATTTCTTATTCCATCCGCAAAAGACATCTGTATAAATTTGCAATATTTTAGAATGTAAACAAATTTAGAATTTAAATTTACTGACATGAAAAATTTGGCGATAATTATCATAGATATCGCCAAAATTCTTAAAATATCGTACTGTATCATTTGTATGAATAGTGAAAACACTAATAGTCTATTTATTAAGACTATTTTCTTAACTCCTTGTGTTTTTGTTATTGTTTATAACACATTTATATTCCTTAATTTAACGTAATATTGTTAAATTTGAAGTCTGAATTTAATTTAAAATTTGCTTTTGATGCTGAATAGCTTAACATGCTGTTACAAGATAAAAACAAAATTTGAATTTCTAAATTTATTCTAAAATAAACTGGTTTAATCTAGAATACTTATTTATTCTTTTAATGATAAATGGTAAAAGTAAAGATTAGTTGAGTTGAATGAAAAGTGCAGATTTCTTTTAAATTTTGCATAATAATTTCATTGTCTGCAACAATATTTAGCATTTTAAGTTTTTTGCTGTTTGAAAAATAAATCCATTAAAATTTGAAAAAAAAAAAAAAAATCTCTTATTCCTTTAAGATTATAAATAGAAAGAAGAAATAAATTATTCTTAGAAACGTATTTGTTGGATTTGTGATTATTTATAATACGCAAATAAATAACAATGGAATCCTGATAGTATGTTCTCTCTTTCAAAATAAGCCCTTTCATTCTAAGAATTTATTTGATCATTCCCTTTACTGAAAATAAGCTTGTTCCATAGTTATTGAACACATTATTTCATGCGTAATGTTCTTAACTCATAAATCTTTTTCATTTTTATTAAAAAATTTTCGGTTGAAATGCTTAAATTTTAATTAATGAGTTGCATTTCATTGCCTCCAATTTAATATAAATAAAATTTCAGGACTGAAATGGGCTTACATAAAGTTAGAAGTCTCTTTTTTATTTGATTTTTAATTTTAGATGAGGGATTTTCTTTGATATTTTTGGCAAGAATTTGCAAAAGTAAATTCGCATGTTATCATCAATTAAAATCCTCCTTTTAAATTTAATATATTTTTAATTGTAAAAAGAGGACATTACTTTTAAAATTGCACGGGAATTCGTATCATGCAGAAATTTAGAATTTTGTTTTAGGTATTTCCTTCCTTGTTAACAGAAATTTAGGGGAAAAAAAGTTCACAATTATTTTGTAATAAAACATGATTTTCTTTAACTATGAATGAAATTTAGGAAAAAGGATTTGTAAAAATATTTTATCTTGAATAAATATAAAAACTAATTCAGTCATTCTGTATTAAATTGAATCTCATATATGCACACAAAATTTTTTTAAAAGGCCTTTTCTTTCATTCCTAAGTGTAGGGATAACATATTACTACCACAGCCAAACCGTTTCAAGATGGAAAACATGTTTTGGATAACCAAACTACATTCGAAACCACAATTTTGTAAAACGTACAAATGAATTATTGTTCTCTTTTATATTTAATGTCACAACATGTAAAAAATTGTTTTAAAAGTTAAGTGCTTTAAATTCTTTTAAATATGCAATTTTTTGGCATAAAAATAGGGAAAAATAACATATTCTCAAAATATTCTTCTTTATCGAAAAATCACTATATACTATTGTTTTTTAGCCTGTGATTTTTAGATTGATTACTGTACATAGGCTGAACTAGGAGTTATGAATAATTTACAATATTTCTAGAGTTAATATCAATGGAAGTAACACGAGTTTTTAAAAAAAATGTTTCCATTCTTATGTATTAAAATATGAATAAATCAACTTATAAATTATACATTACAAAACTCCTCGTTCAGGTTCCCAACAATAATGTGGAAAACATTTCTTTCAAATTTTATCAAAATAGGGGGGGGGGAATGTTTGAGTTTTAAAAGTTGTAATTATATTAAAAATTCAATTCTTTTAACGATGGATTTGAAGTTCATTTTGTATAGAAAACAAAGATATACGCAGCAAATGCACTCAAAACTCCATAATTTTTTAAGTGACCCCTTTTTTCTCTTTTAAGAAAATTTGATTTTGTTATAGTTTTAATTCTTTTCTTGGCCAGTTTTGCAGATGGAAACGAATGTCGTTTGGAGTCAGTAACACGATAACATCAAAATTCACAAAGACATAAGCTGTATACTGTTCAGAAATCACATCTAATGCATATATTTTCAGCACTCCCACACAAAGATCCTTAAATTTAGAACAGATATATGTTCCCCCAGAACAAAGGTTTCATGGTCGACAAATACATATTTTGGCGTTATTTTCCACAAACAACCATAGAAAGATTCGATGGAAATTTGCATTTTGCCATGGAGACATTCTTTTTTCAATCAATATTTTGATCGCTTGAATCAAAGTAAGTTGTTTTACTAGTATTAACAATGGTTTTAGGGACGCTTTTGCCCATTTCCTTTATTTTTGCTCCTCATCATCTGTTGATTGGATTTATTAATGTCGCGATAGAAGCAACACGAGGACTATTGGCGACGGAACTCATATTTTTGTACCTCGGTCAAGTGACAAGGACGATATTTGAGGTGTTATCCTTCCCTTTTCTAATTTCCACGTGAAGCCAACGGGATGACTTTGGACCCGACAGATTTAACGTGCATCAGCCCCAGCTACACGGCGGGTCTTATGTGACATCAAGGATTGAACCCACGACTCAGGGAAAACCGCAGGTCGTGAGTCCGTGACCATGACCACTAAACTATCGTGGCCATTTTAAACATAAGAACTGTTTTTTTCCTTCATTTTTTAAACTTCTTATAACTTTTCATTTTTTTTTTATCGTTTGCTTCAATTTTCATAACATTTAGCTTCTTTAGCAATTTTACTATATTCAATTTAATAATTTATCGTTTGCTTTAATTTTAATTACATTTAGCTTAAATATATTCAATTTAATAATTTATCGCTTCCTTTAATTTTTATATCGGAAAAGTTTACTATTGTCCATTTCTCGATATTTCATCGTTTACTTCAATTTTTAAATTTGAGTAATTTAATAAAAAATATTTAAAAAAAAAGCGCTCCTAGGGTGGCTAAATCTGTTCTTTGCAAAGCTTTGCATAGAACTTTTATTTATTTTTAACAGCGTCACTCTAGAAGCAACCTGAGGGCCATTGATGGCGGACCTAGTAATTTTGAACCTCGTTTATGTGACGAGACGACACCTGAGCTGGAACCCCCTCTCCAAACTTCCACATGACATCCATAGGTGGATTTCGAGCCTCGACAGATTTAATGTGCGTCAGTGTAGGCTACAGGGTGAAAATTTAGTTGTATCTCGACTCGAACCCACGACTGGACGAAAATCGCCGGTAGTGAGTCCGCGACCATGAGCACTAGGCTACCGCGGGCCAAACGTAAATACTCGTAATTGAGATAAGTGAAACAAAACAGAGGATAAAAAATTTTATCAGCTTCCTCGTTTTATTTTTTAACATTTATCGTTAAATACTATCTTACTGCATTAAATGTAAACTTGTTTCTAATCATTAAATAATATTGATTTGTATTCATTAAATATTCATAACAGTAAAAAAACAGTGCTAGTAAATAAGTTGCATTTATGTTGAAAGAGGTTCTTCATTTGACATTTTGTGGAGTAGTCATCTAACATCGTTTGCTTTTTCTTGTTTTGTTCAGCAAGTAGTTGTCGATAGCAAAACATTGGCATCGATGACACTTCTTTCCTTTGAAACTGTATCAAATTTAAGTTATTTTGTTTAACCTGATCCATAATTTCCATTCAAGTGATGAGACATTTTTAGAAAATTCCTTTTGCTCCTCATCTTGTTCTAGCTTTTTCTACCATAATTCTTTGACTTAATGGTACATTGCGTTCCTTGTCAATCCCCATGACAAGTCATTTTTTCGATTTCTCCCATCACATTGACTCTACAATGAGTAAATTTTTGTTTCAGAAGTGGTAGGGTTGTAGATAATGATGATGCGATTTGTTCTTTATTTTTTACAGTTGAGCGTATTGTTGAAGTAGAGAAATTTAGTGCAGAGTGCCGCTATCAGATTGTCGTTCACCTGCATCTCATCGTCAGAGCACCTGCATTTTATTTTCTAGACAGTTTTTTGTTGTTGCTTCACTTTCTTTTTATTTGCAATCATCCATTTCAAAAATTAATGTATTTTTCACAATAAAATAAAAATATGTTAATATCATTATACAATACAATAACATTGGTAACATATCATGAATACCAGTAAGCGAGTGAGTGAGTGAGTGAAAAGGAAGTTTAAAGAGTTAAAGAGCCAGATGTGGCTATGCTGCTCCAAACAAGATGTAACTGTGGCATAGAATGTTAAAAAAAAAAAAAAAAAAAAGTGGAAAATTGGTAGACAAGAAAAAGGTTGAAAATAAAGGATGGCTAGGGTAGCTAGGGCTCGTCACCTGTGTTTACCAAAAACAGTAAACTTCAAGAGAAGGAAAACAGATCACTAGAGCCTTGGGGTCATGATGTCCGGACCTGTTAAAGAAGGCAAGCCCCTGAGGTCCCCTATAATCCCCAGGGGCAGGATGCCCGGCTTTACCCCAGACACTGGGTACCCATTTGAGTCGCCTCTTACGACATGCATGAGCTACAGTGGGACTATTATGTCACTCCCGGCCATCATACGGGTGATGAATAAGAGTAAGATGCTACGAAAAAAAAACATGCGTTCGTTCTACAATGATATCAAACGTGCTGCAGGACTGCAATTTCAGGTAATTCGCTATTACCCCGTAAAACTGAAACGGCATTAAGTAAGGTTTTTCGTAATATTAAAGAAGGAAAATTACATTCATGTTGGAAATAATCATCGAATAGTTTTCAAATCCAATGAGATTCTAACAAATATAAATACAAACTGCGAGAATCGAAAGCTTTAGAGAGCATACAAGACGAAAAGAACCTAGTCTCTCTCTCTTAAATGAGTCCATTTCACCTCAGAAAGAAATGAAGAATTCATATTCTCTCTCTTACCATTTTATTACTTCAATAGACGAACAAAGAAATGTTGCTTTTTTATTATTGTTCATCAGATTTATGAAAGGGAACTTCGTTTTTACAGCTCTCGTAAGATGGGAAATTTCTCTTAAAAGTGCAATGCGGCTGCGTACTAAGACAATACGTTATTCCAAGCTTACCGAAAATGAGATAATAGAATCGTCGGATATCACGTGACACGAATGGAGTCAGAGGGTCATCTCGTCGTGTCTGTCTAGATTTTTTATTGCTAAGCATGACATCACTAGCATGGCATTTGCAAATTAAGATTTAATAAATGAAAGTGAAACTAGAAAGAAAGAAAAGTCAAGCACATAAACAAAAAAGCATTTTAACGAAATATTATCCATAATTATTGGGATAATTGTCTGAAACAAAATATTCAATGTTTATGACGTAACTGTTTGATGTTGCCGTTCGAAATTACAAAATTGTTTGGATTTTATGACTAACTTTTTTGTTTAGATTTGAAACTGTTTATATATAATTTTTTTACTTCGAAAACGATGCTAAAATGTTAATTAAAAATATCGAAGCAATTTAAAAAATTATTTTTAAAATATTGTTAATTTTAAGTAATTTTTAAATATAGTGAACTAATTATTGTCCAAGAGGATAAGAACCGTTATTTCGGTAAAAAAATGTACTACAATGATGTTGAATGAATTTTTAGAGGTTTAAAAGAAAATATGAGATTATGATAAGCCGACATAAATTATCTTCTGTGCCTTTAAATAAACGAGAAATTTTAGGAAGGAATTGGTTGTAGGAATGCGAGATTGTTGAAATTTATTCTCTCTCTCTTTTTAATATAATTTCTTGTAACTTTTTTTTATATATATATATTCAGCAATATTTTCAAGTTCTGTTTATTTTGAATAACCTATCGTGAAAATATGGCGTTAAAAAATTCAATACTGCAGATAAAAGTTTCAATGCTATATCATTAATTTTCACAAAATATTTGTTTCTAAATATTTTTTACTTAAATGATTGCGATTTCTATTATTTTTAATATTGCTGCTTTTATCATTACGTTAACTTTTCTGATATTATATATCATTATCCTTCGTTATAAGCCAACCATCCAATTTCAAGATATTGTAAATAATAGAATTGATACTTGTGAAAAATTTTCCCATATTTTTATTTTCTTTAGCATGTAACTAGCTAAAATTTGTTATTATTTATGTTTCACGATATTTTTTATAAAAAATTAAAGTGATTTAATACACGAAAAAAGATCAAAATACTTTTAAATCACGCAAAATGTAGATAAAAGCAATAACAAATCCGTATTAGTAAAGCAAAGTTTTGGAAAAAAATTAAGGAAACCACCGAATTGAGAGGAATTCGAAACTTTCAACAACAAATTTTTACTTTTAAAGAGAGTGAACCATTTCCTTTAACAAAAGAACTATTCAATTTTATTATTTTTTGTTTAGCTGTGTATATTCTTATTTTCCTTCCTAAAATTGATTAAACACCTTTTTTTATTTTTAAAATTATTTTGCATTTCTCAAGTTTCAGTTTGTATTTGATTCTCTATTCGAATTTTTTAATCATAAATCACTATCAGTTTGTATTTGATTCTCTATTCGAATTTTTTAATCATGAATCACTACTGTTATGAATGTTTTTGTTTATTAACTGAGAAGCAACACGAGAGATATTGGTAATGCCCCTCGCGATTTTGAACCTCGGTCATGGGACGAGGACGACACCTGAGCTGGCACCTCCCTCCCCAAACAACCATACCACGCCATGGGAGGGTTTAGGACCTCGATCAAATTCACCGAGCATCAACCCCGCTACACGCCAGTCTTTAGTGGCATCAGGATTCAAACCCACGACGAGCTCTGATACGACGAAAACAACATCAACCGCGAGTTCGAGACTATGACCACTAGGCTACCACGCCCACCTTCTATTATGACAATACATAATCTATCGTTTTGCTGAATGCAATAACCCTATTTTGATTTAATTTAGTTTTATTAACGTCGCACTAGAAGCAACACGAGGGCTATTGGCGACGGACCTCTTAATTTTGAACCACAGTCAAATGATGAGGACGACACATGAGCTGGCAACCCATCTCCTAATATCCACACCACGCCACGGGAGGACTTTGGGCCCAAATTTCCAAAAGAAAGGAAATTAAACGAAAAATTAAATTGACAACTGCAAAATTATCACAAAAAGATAGATTTATGAAAAACTGTAAAAAAGCTAACATTTGAAGAACATCAAAAGAATCTAGTGCAATATATTTAATGTTGTAACAGGTTTCAGGCTATTTGGCTGGATTATTCCATGGTTATTGGCAAAACTAACCCCATAACAAAATATATCATTAAAAGGATTATAAAAACAAATTCACGTGCATAAACATTTCAGAAAAAGACAAAAAAGCAAACTAATAGAAATCAAAAATATCAAAATATAATGTAACTAAAAGAACATAAAATATTATTAACAACACAAAATAAACACCAATGTATATATTTTCTTTGGAAAAATTAACAAGTTGAAATTGAAACGATAGAAAATGTTTATATTTGTTTTGATAAAATAATTTTTAATCAAGATGTAGTACAAAATAAGTATTTTTAGAACGTCGCCTTTATTTATTTTAAAAATAAATGAGAAATAATATATTGTAAGTCAAATTTTTAACACTTTTCAGTTAAGTTCTTGATTAACTATTATTATCATTAAAATAAACCTGCATTTATATCTCTTTAATGAAGAATATAATTCTAATGTTCAATACTTCCTTTTTCTTATTGTCACATTTGTTCGTATTCACAGATGAATGTGGCCAATATGCTATTAGTTTTAGTTTAGTTTTTTAATAACGTCGCACTAGAAGCAACACGAGGGCTATTGGCGACAGATCTCATAATTTAGAACCTCGGTCAAGTGACGATGACGACCTCTGGGCTGACATCCCCTCTCCTAACTTCCTCATCACGCCAACGGGAGAATTTGGGGGCCCAACAGATTTAACGGGCACAGCCCCCGGCTGCACAGTGAGCCTTTGACTGCCAAGGATCGAACCCGCGCCTGAACGAAAACCGTCGGCCACGAATCCGAAACCATGACCACTAGGCTACCGCGGCCACAACCCTATTTTGAGCACACGTGTATCATTAAACATTTTACTACAAATATATAACAATGCTCTTAAATCGGAATTAGGTTGACTAATTTTTTTAATTACGAGAAATAATTCTATACATTTTCTTACAATTTCGTAATAACAAAAAAGAATAATCCAATCCGAATCGAAAGTGCATAAACGGGAAACAATCGAACCGATACTAATATGCAATTGAGAAAATCTTTTAATTCTCTTAAGCGATTCCCTTTCCAAAAACAGAACCGACGACGATAAAACCTTAAAAGTGGCATATCCCACCTTCTAATCCTCCTACAGGCCATCTGTTGCTCTCGAATTGCTCACTTGTTACTATACCGCGGTGCACCGCACACACACAACTCCACCGGCGATACTATTATTATCTTTTTCCGAAACTCCTGCGCCAAAAAGGAAATGATATGAACCGTATCGACCTTAGTTTCCGACAGATGTTTAGTCGGAATCTGTGGGTAGAGAGCTTTGTTTTGGCTCATAAGCAGTTCGTTACCTGAGGAAGACGGGCTTCGCTTTGGCGATGAAGCGTTCCTGGTCAGGAATGTGCTGATGAACCAGTGTTCTGACCCTCTTGATTGAGACACAAAAATAGTTATGCCAATTCTCTCGGTTTGTTATCGGAATAATTTTATCTATCGCTAAATGATGCAAAACAATACGATCACGTCATTTTACGTCTGTGTAGTACTTAGAGTGGATAATGTTGCAAATGACGTAAGAAAGGATTGATTTTCCGTATTTTTATTGAAATGGTTTAGCTGGATGGCGGGATTATAGGCGGATAATGTTGCAAATGAGTAAAAGACGAATTTGGGACTCTTTATTGAAAAGGATTTGAAATGGTTTTTAAAAAGTTCAAATGATTCAGATTTGACTCAGAAGTAGTCGATGAGAATAATAAAATTTGGAAGTTATTTAAAATCTCAAAAAAGGGAATATTTTTTTTTACATCATCACCATATGATATTTTTTCCTTACTTATAAAAATACTGTACGGATATTAATTTGACAAATATCCAATTTAAACAGACTTGATAAAATTTAAATCTGCCATTACATAATGAATCAAGAAAATATAAGTTTAAAAGTAACGTTTTTCAATATTTCCTACATGAAATGCTACTTAGATTTATTAATATTTTTCCCAACAAGGAAATCGATTCCTAATATTTACCGAAGACAGTAAACCCCACGGGAAAGGAACATATTACGGTACTTTGGATGAATGATGTTCGTACTTACCTAAAAAAAAATAATAAAAAAAAGTAAGCCCCTCAAAATGGATAGAGAAAGGATATGACATCACATGACTCGAAATGAATAAAAAAACGCATCCGATTTCCTAAAATTGTTCGAAAAAGTACTCATTAAAACGAAAAAGATTAAAGTATTATAAATTATTCTTTTATAGAAACCTCAGAAATTTGCAAAAAGTTTAAAATTTCATATTCCGCAAATCCATCATCAAAAAGTTCAATCCATTAATTGAAAATCAGACAAGCCTTCATATATCAGTTACGTTTATCTTAAAAATTAAAAATTTTATTTTTAACTATGTGTTCTGGATACATTATATATTGATTGTAATTATTTATTGCAATCAGTTAATTACCAAACCAAAGTTTAATGCATCGTTGTTTTTTTTTTTTTATCAAGACTATATGTTTAAAATCGATTATTATAATTAAAGGTAATGCAACATTTTCTTTAACAAAGATTATAATTAAAAGAGGTACGCTTCCGACCTAAAATTTAATTTCAGGGCCACACGTACACATGTTGTCGAACGCTTCTCTCTTTCCGCAGTGAATTAGATTGAGTGAGAGATAGTTGTGATTAATTGTGTAAGAGCCAAATTTGGCGGAACTGCTCCAAACAATCGTTTAAAAATAACAATTATTCACAATTACTTTCAAAACGAAAGATAAAAATGATAAAATTTCTGGAATAAACTCTTAAACATTGTACAAAAAGCATATTTTAAATAAGATAGCAAACAAGTTTCTTGATGGGGGGGGGTCTCTCACACAAAATCAAACCCATTTAAAACTAATGAATTAAAAAAAGACGCAACAATGATGATGAAACACTAATCAATTAGTAAAGCCTTTTTTTAAAAAAAAATCTTAATTTTTTTTTCGAATTTATGTCCCAATGAATTTTTAATACGTGAAGACAACTCATAACAAATATTTATATAGAAATGTATCGTACTCAACCGCAACAGTTTCCTGTTGCGGGAATTCGTAACGCATTTTATCAGGTTGGTCTGCATTAAAAAAAAAAAGTTGATCGAACACGAATACATTTGGGATGAAACACATCAAAAAAAAGTGGGACAATAACAAATTACTATATCAAACCCAACACTTACATATCGATGGAACAAGACATCGGAATCCGGTCTGCCCTTCAAAACATAGAACTCGTCCTCAAGAGATTTCGTGATCAGACTGTACCAGTACGATCAAGGACAGCTGTTTTTCCGGAAAGCGGCGATCACGTTTTAGACTTCACCTAAGTCCTGAATGCGCGCCTGGCTTCCTTCCGAAATCTATCACGACTGACGTCTGATCAACCTCACGATATTACCGTTACTCATAATCTGTTTTGACGTTTAGTGCGCCTTGGCTTCGTAGGTGCGTCATTTCTCCAACTCATGGGAGTATCAATGTAACACTCCATGAAACTCGATCGCATCCTGAGTGAGTCAATTCACCCAGGGGAGTTTTAAGTTTCCTTTCTGGCAATTGATATCGAATGTCGGTAAACAGAGTTGAGTGGCTAGTTTCAGAATGTCTTATCGTTGCGCACAAAATATTTTTATAAGTATTAATGGGCATTAGAAACATTGAGTGATTGTTTATGACGTTGTGCTAGGAGCATCAAGAGGCTATTGATGATTAAAAGCGCAATTTTGAAGAGGACACTTGAGATGGTTCCCTCTCTCGTAACTTCCACATCTCAATAATATGAGAAATTTAGTTTAGTTTTTTTTTATTATTAACGTCGCACTAGAAGCAACACGAGGGCTATTGACGATGGACCTCGTAATTTTGAACCACGGTCAAGTGACGAGGACGACGCCTGAGCTGGCATCCCCTCTTCTAACATTCACACCACGCCAATGGGAGGACTTTGGGCCCCGACAGATTTCACGTGCATCAGCCGCTACACGGTGGGTCTTTGGCGGCCAAGGATCGAACCCACGACTGAACGAAAACCGCCGGCCACGAATCCGAAACCATGACCACTAGGCTACCGCGGCCCTGTGAGAAATTTAAGTTCCGAATGATTTAACATACATTGGCTGCGCTACATGATGTTGCCTAAAGTGGAATAAGAACTTTAACACTCAGCTCGACTCAAAGACGAGCTCGAGACCATAGCAACTCGGCTACTGCAATCGCTTAGAGAATGGATTGTTTCAACCAAAATTGCACTAGAATTATTCAAAAGGCCATTGGTAAAATACTTCGTCAATCTGAACTATGCTAAAAAGGCAGGGATGATATATAAGCTTCCAAAGGTATCATCGTTGCTAAAAGATGCTTCCTCAATCTCATAATTTCCACAGTCGCAACTGAACGAAAATCGCCGGCCACGAATTCGAAACCATGACCACTAGGCTATCGTGGCCACTGCCCTCAATTTGGTTGTGTGTGTGAGGTCACTTGTTCGAGACTCAAAATTACGAGGTCCGTCGTCAAAAGCCATCGTGTTGTTTCTCAATGAGACGTTAGTAAACAAACAAACCTAATAGGATGGTGTGCGTGTTTGAAAAGTGGGGTGCCAGCTAAGTATCGTCCTCGACACTTAACTGAGGCTTAAAATTACGAGAACCATCTCCAATAACTCTCGTGTTGCTTCTAGTGCGACGTTAATAAAGCCAATCAATCCAAATGGTAGCCTTCAGAGATACAGGTATTACGAATTTCATTACAATTAGTACATGCAAATAAATTTTAAAGAACTGTTCTTTTTCGTCATCTTATGTTTGAGAAAAAACAATAGCTAACAATAATTATTCTGTTGCTCATTGGATCCTCTTATAACCCATTATGATAAAAGAGGAAATATGTACATAGGTGTTAGCAGCGTGCTATTATGATATTTATGGCATATTAGAAATACAATACATAAATTTGAAAGTCTGTTAGCTCTTGTCAGTTCTTTACACAAATTCACACCACTGATCTTACCATTCCGCTAATTTCTTAAAAAAAATTTTTTTCGTGATATTTTTCGAACTCCCCTTTTTTGCATCGACTCTCTCTGTTTACCAGTAGATGGAACAATTTTTGTTTCCAAAATTCTTCTCAGAAGAATGATAAGAAAATTAGTTTCATTCTTTATTATTATGGTTTGGAAGAATGTGATTTCTCGCTTTTGTTATTGTTTAATTTGAATATAATAGATCATAACAGCAAATTTTTAACCATCGATTTTCTCTCTGTTTTGAAAACTTCCAAACAAGAGGAAATTTCGTAATGATCATAATTTTATATGATTTATTACCTATATTTTTCACTTATTCTCTCTTTTTCAATTGGAATATTCGGTTGATGATGCCACAGATAAATTCTACAACTGAACTTTAAAATAAAAGAAAGAAGCGCCAATATATTATTATCGGTTCAAAGTGTTTTGAAAGATATTTTTTTTATTTCATATGTAATATTATACTAAACGTATCATTGTTCCTGCAAAATTGTCTTTTAGCTTGTTCTATTTATTCCACTTTTAAAAAACAAAAGTTTCAATCAATCTTTTTCTGATTTTGTTTTGCATTGTTTTAAAGAATTATTCTGTCAAGTACATTTTTCATTCTTGATTTCAATTCCGTTTAGACTGTACTTACAATTTCTTTACTTTCGCATTTCTTTACTTTTATCAATTATCCCATATATTTTCGGAACAAATATTTATTCATTTCTAACATTTGTATAGCTTTTAAATTATGTCCTTGAGCATTTTTATAACGTTAAATTGAATATACATACCTGATACTATAAATGTTAGCAAGAAAACAAAACATTGCTTAACAGGAAGGAAACCAAAAGTAGTCGATTTTTCCTATCTGTTTTGTTTTTTACAAGCTTTTCTTTCCTTTTTTGTCCCTTCGTTTTTTATGAAAGATAATGAACAATTTTAAGGTAACTGTAAGTGAGCGATAGTATTTTTAATCGCGCTAAAGCCAGATGTGTCCGTGCTACCCCAAACAAAGTGAGTGAGTGTAAAGCAGTGATCTAGACGTGTGAAAAAACTTGGAAAAATAAAAAAAAAAATTGGTTGACAAGAAGGGGGGTTGAAAATTGAGAGGGATCATAGGGTATCCCGAAGGCGCGTCCCCTGTGTTTACCAAAGATAGTAAACCCAATGGGAAAGAAAAATATCACTAGGGTGCCTCGGGGTCATGATGCCCACACCTACCTAAAGAAGGCAAGTTCCTGAGGTCCCCCCAACCTGGAGGATTAGTCCCCTGATACAATCCCCAGAGTCAGAGTGTTCGGCTATACTACCAGACACTGAGTACCAGTTTTAGTCACATCTTACGACATGCATGAGCTGCAGTGGGACTATTTTGAACACCCGATCTCCACACGGGTGTTTAGGTATAATAATATATAATTCCAATTAATAACTGCATAAATGAAATGAAGACTTCTTTGAATTGAAGACTTTCAGCATACTATTTGTAATATTTGCTTGTGATTTTAATCTTAATTTTTTTTTTAAACTGAAAAAACATATTATTAAAAGTACAGACACAGAAAGCTCTCTCAAATCCGGCCCGTTCGACACTACGGCCAGGGTGGGTTAGAGATTTCGCTAGATATTCGAGCGTCAGTACAATTTTAATGGGAGTACCCAAGATTACATAAAGAATTAAAACTATTGAAACATGTGTTTTCAATGTGTTTACGCTCATTCTGAGCTTGTGTAGACATTATAAATATTCAACAAAGTATTTTTTTTTTCATTCTGACAATTAAAAAATTCAATTCAATTATTGAACATTAATTTCGTTGAATATTTTTATATTGATAATAAGCAGCACCAAAGGAAAACTAATAAATAATTACTAATATAATTAATAGTTGAAATAAATTGAGACGTGCTACTCCAGACTTATGCTAAAGCAATCAAGTTTTATTTACACTTGAAGGACATCTGCTAGAGCATTTAACGGTACGGTATAATATATGTACAGTTGTAATATTGTGAAAACACGTAATCCGTTAAAAACAAGAAACACTGAATTTCAAGACAGGCAGTTACGATAAAGATTGTACGAAAATACAAACAGCGCTGTGTGGTACCTAACAATCGTGGTCAACAATCTCCCCTCACACACAACCCATACGATTATTATAAAGTTATAAACTAGTACTATTTCAGTACTTTTATTATTATTATTATCAAAGTAATAAATATCAAGACCAATTAAGACTATTTTAATTCAAACAATAATAGTCATTTTAAATTTATAATTCACCCAGTTTACGTCAAAAATGTTCTATTGAAAAGGGACATTTTCGGACACTTGAACATGGCATACTTGAAACACTTCAGATAGTCTAATAAATTTATTCGTTTTAATGTATGCTATGATATTCATAATAGAAATACACGCAAAACGGGCAAATTTTGTGTACTGTATACATTCGAGGTTTTGCTATTAAATAACGAAACTGAGACGCTGTAAAACACTTTATTTTGATTGCATACATATATTTACTTCTTATCACCTTCAATATACATCCCTCTTCTATCCTTACAACGCTTCATGTGAATCTTTCATCACTCGAAACAGTGCTGGAAGTCGTCTTCTCTCAGCTCCTGCAGGATGAGGACCGCTTTCTCTTTCAGAGCTTCAACGGACTCATATATTGTTCCGTTTAATACAGATTTCACGTTAGGTAACAGATAAAAGTCGCATGGCGCAAAATCCGGTGAATATGGCGGATGGTCAAACATTGGGTTGCTGTACTTGGCAAGAAACCTCTTGACAGACAATAGGGAATAAGCCGTCGAATTGTCTTGGTAGAAAGAATAGCCGTACGGACTCTTTGTCAATTCCTACTGTCTAAACAATCTCACGAATACTTTATCGACGATCAGGTCGAACCAGATGACAGATTTTTTTGATATTGTCATCCATTTTTGAAGTGGTAGGGCGACCCGGGCATGAATCCTCTTCAACGTCTTCTCGACCATCTTGAAAATGCTCTAAACACTCAGGAACATGTGCATGCGATAAACATTCTTTACCATACACTTCATTCAATAAATTATAAGTTTCAATAGTTGGTTTTCTACCTTTAATGTGAAATTTCACAACAATTCGTCCCTCACTTATCATCTTTTTCGGCGAAACAAAAGATAACTCTAATGCGAACGAAGACTGCGGCTATGCGTTTACAGAAGCGAGAGGCCACTGCATTCGAAAGGGAAGGCTTCACGCTAAACACTTGTCGGTAGCTGGCATTTAGTTCATCCGTACTTTTTCTGCAGTATTGTCTCTCTCAGTCTCGTAATTTAATAGCTCCGCTTCGTATGTGACAAAAGTAAATATTCATAGATAAACTGTACTACACAATTAAGACTAAACATTAATTTAACTTAAAATTCTTGTATTGATGAAAAAAAACAGTACAAAAGTTTTTTTGATTGTTTGATTCTTCACATTAACGTTACACTCCGAAGCAAAATGAAGGGTCATTGGCAACTTTGTAATTTTGAACTTTGGTCAAGTGACAAGGATGACACCATATATATATACAAACAAAACGTGTGTGTGGGGGGGGGGTGTCGTAATTGTATATGTATATATACATAAACTAATTTATTTTTTTATTTTCTTTCCATTTATTATTCTCGAAAAAATTGACAGACCAAGTGTGAAAGATTTAAATCACCTTTGGGAGAAAAACTTGAAGAGTATAAAAGAAAACCATTTTGATTGCCGCATTAATTTTTTTTTTTTTACCAATTATTGATTTGATAGATCCGAAAAACATAATGAAAAACAGATTTATAAGGCAAATACTTAATAACTTCTAATGAATAATTTTAGAAATTCAATAAAATATGTTTTTGTCTCCTTATTTTATCTGTAAGGATACTTAAAATTGTTTTATAATTTGATCATGAAATTTTAAAAAAATGAAATGTCCTATTTTGAGAAAGTAAGTGAAAGTGATTGTCGCAAGAGCCAGATATGGTTATGCTGCGCCAAACAAGATGTACGTGTAGTCTTGAAATGTGAGAAAAAAGACAAAAAATTGGTTGACAAAAAGGAGGGTCGAAAACAAAGAAGGATCGCTAGGGTAATCCGGGGGTTCGTCACCCGTGTTTACCAAAGACAGTAAACCCCATAGGAAAGGAAAAGATCACTAGGGTACCTCGGGGTCCCAATTTTGAGAAAGTAAAAATGGTAATTTTTTCTTTTATAATTCTAAGCAGCAAAGGTGAGATTTTCTCTGGATTTTCTGGATAATACCAGATTTTAGTAGTTTTTATTAACGTCACTAGAAGCAACACGAGAGGTATTGGCAACCGACCTCATAATTTTGAACCTCGGTCAAGTGACGAGGACGAAACCTGAACTGGAACTCACCTCTCCCAACTCCCATACCACGCTAACGGGAGGACTTTGGGCCCCGGCAGATTTAATGTGCATCAGCCCCGGCTACACAGCGGGTCTTTAGCTGCCAAGGATCGAGCCTGCGACTGAACGAAAACCACCGGCCACGAATCTGAAACTATGACCACTAGGCTACCGCGGCCATTATGTTCCAGAAGATAAAATTTTGCAAAAAGAAAATTAATAAAATAAAGGAAAATTTATGTTCTTTAGGACGGAAAAATACCGATATGAAAGAAAATTAAAAATTTCGAAAAGGATGCAGACATGTGCCTTTCACTCCCGAAAAATAGAAAAATTAATATACATTCAAAGCTCTTTCATAAAACAATTTGTGTGTGTGTGTGTGTCTGTACAGTTCAGATTTATATAAATTTTATGTCTATTTACATAAAAAAATTATTTTTACTGCCTTTTTAAACAGAATTTATCATTTAAAGTAAATTCTTTTTCGATTATATAGTGGCCGCAGTAGCCTAGTGGTCATGATTACGAACGCGTCGTTTCCCTCCAGTCATAGGTTAAAGTGAGTGAAAGTGAAAATTATTGACGCAAGAGCCAGATGTAGCTATGCTGCTCCAAGCAAGATTTGACTGTGCTCTAGACATGAAAAATATTTTTTAAGAATAAGGCAAAAAATGGTTGACAAGAAGGAGGGTCTAAAATAGAGAAGGATCGCAAGGGTATTCCAGAGGTGCTTCACCCGCGTTTGCCAAAGAAAGTAAACACCATGGGAAAGAAAAAGATCACCCGGGAACCTCGCGTTCATGATGCCCGAACTAACCTAATGAAGGCAAGTCCCTGAGGTATCCTGATATAATCCCCAGGGGCAGGGAGCCCGGTTATACCCCCAGATGCTGGGTACCCATTTGAATGGCCTCTTACGACACGCATGAGATACAGTAGGACTACTCTGTCATACCCGATCACCATACGGGTCAGTCATAGGATCAAGCTCAGATGCGACTAAAGACCCGCCGTGTGCACGTTAAATTTATCGAGATCCCATATCATCCCATGGAGTGATGTGAGAAGTTTGGAGAGGGATGTTACAGTTCAGGTGTCCTCGTCACTTGACTGAGGTCCAAAATTACGAGTTCCATTGCTAATAGTCCTTGTATTGCTTCTTAGTGCGGCGTTATAAGCAATCAATCAATTTCAGATTACGTTGTTTCTCCGTCACTTAAAAACTCTGAATACGCTCTGAAACTTAAGTATTAAAAGAACTAATATTAAATTTGATGCAATATTAATTAATGTACTGATTGATTTCGAACATCTTTTTACATCAACATTTCAATTGCATTAGAATTATACAGAGAATAAAAAGTTATCAAAAAGAAAAAGGAAGCAGTCATTATTAATGTGAAGTGAAGAATTGAGGTTGCAAGTAAAAAATTTAGAACGTGTGTGTTTTGTGTGTGTGTGTGTGTAAGCAAGTTGGTTGAATGGTCAAATATGAATTCCTTTGTGTATGTTTAATCTGGTTTTTTTTATAAATAAATTAAAAAGAAAAAAAAAATAATCCTTCTCAATCCCTATAATACCCGAAAGTTTAAGACTTACTTCCACCGGTATACCTTTCCTCCTGCTTAAAATAAATAAACACACAACGTCATGAAAAGAGAAACTACTTTAATAATGCTCTTAAGAAGATTTGAATCTATTTATTTTATTAGATTTCTCTCGAATTCGTAACGTTAACAAAAATTCTTTATTGCAATATACAAAATACTATAATACCTTATATTTTGTTTTTATTAACTTTGAATTATATGATATTTTTTTTTATCTATTACGATTAAAAATAACTCAATTTATAATATGTTTCATTACGTAAAACTAAATTGATTTGTTTGTGTGTGTTTACTATTTTCATACAGCTGGAAGTTCCACACAGATGTCAAAAGAAACACTTGATTTACCACCAGTTTTAGGTCTTTTTCAACCATGACCCCAAGGATGCGAAATTTTCATTTACATCACGTATTCGGCACAAAGAAAACATTTAAAGCGGTCAACCAACTACTTGTCTCCAAACACACGGTTATCTTGAGTAGAATAAAGAAAATTCTCATTGGCGTTTCATTTTGGAAAACGATGCCTTATCATATTTCCCTTTCTCCCAGCTAAAAGGTTCGACATAGGTCATTGATTTCGAATGACTGCCAATCGTATCTCGAGGCTAAATTTGAAAACTTGACACGGTAGAGGAAAAAAAAGACAAAATCTGTATAGAAGGAATATTAAAAAATGCTCATTATTTTCTTCTAGTTTTATTGGTTTTTATTTAATCATCTACATGCGTCATAGTTTAATTGGACAATGATCTAGTATGACACCGTAAAATGTATAATATTACGCTTTCTTTTGCAATTTTTCTTCAGGTCTTTTTAGTGGATTGAAATCAAAATTATAAATAAAATAATTTTTCATCTTAATTTATTTTTAATTGAAATTAAAAAAATTCCGAAAATAAAATAAGATTAAATAAATTTTGAAGGCAACTAGCAAACTTTATTACATACTTAAGAATTAAAAAAAAAACTAATATTAATTAATGTAATGAATAATTTCGAACATCTTTTTACATTAACATTTCTATTGCATTAGAATTATACAGAGAATAAAAAGTTATCAAAAACAAAAAGGAAGCAGTCATTATTAATGTGAAGTGAAGAATTGAAGTTTCAAAGTGTTGTAGACAAATTTAGAACGCGTGTGTGTTGCTCTTATTGTGTTTAGAGAAAAAATGAATTTTTAGACAAAATAATATTTAATTATTTTTTTATTCCGATGAAATGTTTTGTCATAATAAATATTTCTACAAGGAAAACTGATTAATTGTTATTTAAAAATGACTTTAAATGATACTTTATGGACTCGGATTTAGTAAAATTTATATAGAGACATTTAATCAATAAATCTAATATTTAATTTATTATCTTATTTTATATGTAAATATTCCCTTTTTTATGTATGAGTAACATACTTATTAGATAATTTTGATAATTATAAATAGTTTATCTAAATAATATTTTGACTCACACACACATAAAATTCTCGATGAATTATTCAGAAAAAACTCAATTGATGTGTATTTTCTTAAGTTACTTAACCAAAAAATATATCAGTATTCAGTGTACTCCTGTTTTGTTAAACTGATAAAATTCTAATTTATAATAATTTTTTAGTTGCATTTGATTTAAAATTTATTGATGTTTCCCATTTCATAAAAAATATGAAAGTATTTATTAATTTTCCAGGCGGATTAAAATATGTATAATTTGGTTTGTGCTGTATTGTAAAGTTAGGGTTTTCCCAGTGGGGAATATCCAACGATTTTTTTGTTCTATTTCCCCCTATAATTTAATAATACATACTTAATGCTTCAAGTGAATGTGATAATTAATGACTATAGATTACTCTGAAATAACCAAATTACTTAATTGATTATACGGATTAAAATATTTATTGTGTGTGTAACAAAGATTATTTGAGTTTATAACTTAAAAGCAGGTAGTTTTATAGATCAAAACAGAAACAGGCCTTAATAAAATAACAATGTGCATTCTAAGCATTGAAACAGCTAGTTAAAAATTTCTCATTGGGAGTCATTTGTCGTCAAAAGAAAAGAGAAAGAAAATATTGTCATTTAATTTACATTTTGTTTCATTCTTTTCATCTCTACTCGACCTGAGAATACGAGGGCGTCGTGTTTTCCCACCTTTCTTAAGTAGGCTTAAGTGACACTCATTAAAGGTCAGTCCCCCCCCCCTCCTCCTCCTCCTGTATTGCACATTATGTCGCGAGAAAATGAGATGTCGAGAAAAGAGTGATAAATATGTACATATTTATCACTCTTTTCTGTCGCTTTGAAAAATATTTTTGTGTTGATTTCATATACCAACAAAATTAATATTTCTTTGTAATGTTTCAGCTGAAACTTCGATCGTTTTGCATTAGTTTAGCTATATTATGATTCAAATAATCTTGTTCCCCAAATCACAAAGATTGCTTTTTTATTTTGGCTTTTTTTTCGTTTCTGTTTATATTGATATCCCCATCAAACAATCAAAGGGGAAAAAAACAAGACAATATTGAATAAAGTAATTTTTACATGACATAAAATTTTTAAAAATAAAAAGCATACATAAAAATAAAAAGAATAAGATATGCTTATTCTTTTTTTCTTAAAAAATTTGTTACTATCTGTAAAAATGTATCATTGAGATATTTTTTTTTTACTTTCGTAACATATTTTTTAAAACTCATTTCATTAGTGATGAAAATAGGCCCGCAAATTTTTTATTCATTTAACTTTCTATTTTATTCTTTAAAATCAGCTTTCAAAAAAAGAAGTGGGTTTCGATATATACATGACAAAATCATATTAAAATTTACAAACCAGGAAGTGAATAGTTTAATTAATATTTAATCAATATCTCCCTTCTTTAATTAATTTTCAATTACTTATTAATTCAGCCTGCGTTCTAGAAACAAACAACATAGCTGAAATTATAAAAAAAAATGAGTATGAGAAAAATAAACATTAATATATTAGACTGGCAACTCAGTTTATTAAATAGAAAATTACGAAATGTTTTCTTATAAGATGCAGATCGAAGGTGCTGTTGCAATAGGTTGGGACATTTAAGTCTGTTAATATTCTTTAAGCTTACTATTATAATAGAATATTGATTTCAATTCGTTTTTATTTTAATGTTCTAGAAATACGCATATCACATTAATATCAATAGTTTTGTTGCAATATTTAAGCACGTTTCTGATGTAATAGGATGCAAGAATGCTTTTGATATTAAAGTCATAAATAACCTGATTTAAAAGAGCTGCTTAGTGTTAGGTATTGACACTCCTTACCTACTTATCATGCATGCAATTAATGTTAGAGTCTGATTAATTCATACCGGATATATTACAGGGAAATTTGCATGTTAAAGAAATTTGATATACATAATCACAGATATGGAATTCTTGAAAAGAAAAAATGCACATACATTAAAAAAAACGACAAATTATATTCCTTTCCATCTACAAAATGATGAGTGTTTTATTAATTAGTTCATTTTAGGCTATGATCAAAAGACATTTTATTTAGATGACATTACAAAAAATGTAATGTTTGTAAAGTAATGCAAAGCATAATATTGTGTGCTGATTGTTAAGCAAATTAAAGGAGAATTTTTTATTTTAAATTTTGTACAATTGAATACGTTTATTATTTTTTTTACTGAAATTTTTAACTAATATTAAAAAAACTATTTTCTTCCTTGGGAACCTCAATTTTAAAGTTGTTTTTACATATTTTTATGATTATATTCAGACGTCAGTCTGTTTTAGAAAATTTTCAGATAGAGGCCTGAAATTATAACTTTTAAATTGAAGTTAATTGAAGTAGACAAACTTATTTTAGTTCTTATAATTACCAATTAAAAGTTAATGTAAAATCTTTTTAATGTTCATCAGTTATCTTAATGTAAGTGAGCTAAAATTAAGGTTTTAAAGCAAGAATAGTGTTACGATGGGTCTTATACAATGTAGCAGCGGTTTAGTTTAGTTTTTATTAACGTCATACTAGAAGCAACAAGAGGGCTATTGGCGACGGACCTCGTAATTTTGAACCATGGTCAAGTGACGAGAACGACACCCGAGCTGGCACGCCATCTCTTAACATCCACACCACGCCAACGGGTGGACTTTGGGTCCCGACAGATTTAACGTGCATCAGCCCCAGATACACGGACAAAGATCGAACAATGATCGGTCTTTGGCGGACAAAGATCGAACCCGCGAAGGAACGAAAACCGCCTTCCACGAATCCGAAACCTTGACCATTAGGTTACCGCGGCCACAATTTGGAGAGGGAGGTGACAGCTCACTTGTCCTCATCATTTGAAATTAAGTGGTCCGTTGCCAATAGGCCTTCGTAT
The DNA here is from genome assembly GCA_019974015.1 of Nephila pilipes. Lineage (NCBI taxonomy): Eukaryota > Metazoa > Arthropoda > Arachnida > Araneae > Nephilidae > Nephila > Nephila pilipes. Next base: position 313,046 of record BMAW01039207.1, on the reverse strand, counting down.
TGCTTCTCAGTGCGACGTTAGTAAACAATATTACAGTACGTAACTTACGCTTTAAAATGTTTCTTTTGTTTACCTTTTGCTGTAAAATATTTTTACTCTACATCTAATACTTGGCCATAACCATTTATTTCAGTAATGAGAATTAAATAATCTTAATCGTGCAATTCAATGCTAATCAAATAAAATATGCTTAACCTATTTTTTAAATGTTTTGATTTCATTCCAGAGCTCGAAGAGCCCCCCGGCCCTCACATAAGACTCGATACCGAGAATAGATTAAAATGCAAATGTTTGGTTTATTTTCTTATCACAACAACAATAATTGCATTACTCTTATAATATATTTGATTCAATAATTTATAGTTTGATTTAATTTTAATATCTCAGTGGAATATAATTAGCTTTAATAACGTATTGTTCGTTTTAATATTTTATCATTATCTCTAATCCTTTTAGTTGTTGAAAGTTTACGTCGTTTTTGTAGTTGAGAAGCTTTGATATTTTGAATATTATGATAAGATGTCGATGATGGAAAATAAAACGAGATTCATGGAAATAGCCAATTTGTAGTTCAAAAGTCTTAATTTAATCATTCGTGACAAGGAAATTATAATGTATAATGGCATTTCCGGATTAATAAAGATATCGTATAACATTTTAGAATTCAGAACTTGGACTAAGAACTAAATATTTTTCGTTAAACTAAATTATTTACAAGCTCTCAACATGGGACACGCACGACGAAAGCTTATCTCGGCTCAAGGTAAATGAAATTGTTTAGGAACTTTAAAATAGACGTGAAAGTTAAAATCTGGAATACACTTATTTTATTACTTGACGAAACTTGCACAGGAAGATAATACACAAACGAATATGGTCGCGGTAGTCTAGTGGTTACAATGTCGAAACGGTGTTGTCTTCGTTCAGTTGTAAATTCGAGTGAGTGATAGTGTTTTAATGGTAGATTCATAGATTCGGGCCCTGATGCCACTAAAGGCCCGCCGTGTAGTGGAGATGATGCATATTAAATCTGTCGAGGCTTGGTGCGGGTGAGTGAATGTAAAGTTTATTGGCGCAAGAGCCAGATATGGCTATGCTGCGCCAAACAAGATTAAACTGTGGTCTAGACGTGAAGTTGAAGAAAAGATAAAAAGTGATTGACAAGAAGGAGGGTCGAAAATAGAGAAGAATCGCTAGGGTATCCCGGGAGTGCGTCACCCGTGTTTACCAAAGACAGTAAACCCCATGGGAAAGAAAAAGATCACTAAGGTGCCTCGGGGTCATGATGCCCGTACTTACCTGAAGAAAGCAAGTCCCTGAGGTCCCCTGATATAATCTCCAGGGGCAGGTTGCCCGGCTGTACCCCCAGACGCTGGGTACCCATTTTAGTCGCTCTTACGACATGCATGAGCTACAGTGGGACTATTCTGTCATTCCCGGTCACCACATGGGTCGATGCTTGGTGCGGAAGTTAGAAGAAGATCCCAGCTCAGACATCCTCTTCGTCATTTGGCAGATGTTCAAAATTACGAGGTCCTCGTGTTGCATCTGAAGTGCGACGCTGATAAATAATCAATACACAAACGAACACAGACCAAAAACTATATAAAGTACATGCCAATCCATTTTTTTTAATTGGTAGAAAAAAAACAGAAGTTAGCAATGCTTCCTAAATAAAAACTAAAAACCATCCAAACATTTTTTACTATGCCAATATGCCAGCGATTAAATACGGATGTAAGCTGTCAAAGTATTAGCTTCTCTTTTGGACTATTTTTTTTATAGTGAATTGAGTTTAGTTTCTTATTAACTTCACACTGGAAGCAACACGAGGGCTATTGGCGACTGACCTCGTAATTTTGAACTTCCGTCAAGTGACGAGGACGACATCTGAGCCGGTACCTCATCTCCTAACTTCCCCACCAAGCCAACGGGAGGACTTTAAGCCCCGACAAATTTAACGTGCATCAGCCCCAGCTACATAGCGGGTCTTAGTGACCAAGGCTTGAACCCGCGATTCAACGAAAAACGCCAGCCACAAGTCTGAAACCATGACCCATAGGCTTCCGCGGCTACTTGATAGTGAATCGAAATGGTAATTATTATCTTATCAGAAGGAGGGAGAAGGGGAAGACGTGAAGTTAAAAATTACTCTAAGTCTAAATTTTACGCTTGCAAAATTTAATCAGCATCAGCCATGGTAGTAAGCTAAAGAAGGAAGTGCTATTCACCATCATTATATTAATCTCTGCTGTTCAGAGCAGTAACTTCTTCACCGGGATATATCTAAGAATGTCGTGATATACAAAACTTGAACATCGTGGTCTGGCGTATAGAATTCGCACAACAGAATTAAATCACATTGAATGAATCGATCTAATAAGATCAGGCTTCACAAAAATTGAATAACTTTCGTCGGTATTTAACATGAAAATGTCATAAATCATCAAGCATTCAACTCCATGCTGAAACAATGCATCTGAAACACATTTGTTTGCTGCATTGCAAGTGCAGTCACATTCGATTTAAAATGCATTTCATGTTCAAGTCATTAAGAACAAAAATTTCAAAACACAACATTTTTACTTTCAGTCCTTGAATTTCACAAAAACAAGTCTTTCAAGTACACATTTTAAGTAATTTATTCCTTGTTTAACTCGGCAATTTATGCATAGTAAACCGCATGAAGTAACCGAAACTGGTTCAGTTTTCTATTATTTTAAATCTGTGCCTGTTTGATAGTTTTATTTCGCGGAAAGCAATTCTAAGAATGCAGATTTTAATGACGCAATTCCAGCATAAATTAATTTTTTGACAGTGGACTATATAATGAATAATGCTATTTTTTGTGGATAGAAATGTCTTTCACTGAAACTGACGTTTTTTTTTTTTTAATTTTATGCGATTCAAAACAGGATTTGAAAGAAATAAAAGTGCATATATAACATAAATTTAAACTTTAACTTATTAACTCAAACTTTGTGTATTAACTTTGATATTCCGATTGAGGGAAAATATTATATATAACTTCTGCATCTTTCAGAACTTTCATACTTTTCTGTATATTAATTGATTGTTGACGCCCTTGATTGTTGTTATGTACATTGATTGTTATTTATTAATGTCGCACTTAGTGAAAATATGAGGGTTATTGACAACTGACCTCTTAATTTTGAGTCTAGGTCAAGTGACGAGGACGACACCTGAGCTGGCACATCTCTCTCCAAACTTCTAATCCCCGTGAACGGGTAGACTTGGGACCTCGGCAGGATCAACATGCATCAGACGACTACACGGAGGGTATTCAGTGGTATCTGGGCTCGAACTCGTGACTCGATGGAAACAACGCTGGCCGCGATTTGTCGACCATGACACACTAGGCTGTCGCAGCTGTTTATTTGTGTATAAGCAAGATTTTTAAAAATATTTTAAAACGTTTTGATACATCATAATTTAAACATATGCAATAAATTAAACTTTTTTATTTATTTTTGAAATATTTCATTTACACGTTTAATATTTCTTAAAAGAATCTCTTTTGGAAATATTTAACATCAGAATGAAATTATATCTGTACATAGAATGAAACATTCAACCAACCAAACAGATACATTTTGAATTTTTCAGAATTTTTGGAGTACGATATTTTGATAATGAAAAGATTTTTTTTGTAAGAATTTGAATTTCTAATCCAAGATTTCTTTAAGAAAATTATTCTCTATCAAATATTTAATTATTTAGTTTAGTTATTTTGAAACTTATACTAACGCTAGACATTTTTTTTTTCATGTTTCCTACGTTTCGTAACTATAATAAATATATATAACAGATACGAATCGTAATTTATCAGGAAAATGTAACTGCCTGTATTAAAATCTCAACTAATAAACATTTTTTTTTTTTTTTGTCATTTATAAATGTGAAGAATACAATTATGATATTTTATTTGTTTTTGAAACATTCTAAAAATTACCAGTGAACTAAAATACTGATTCTGTCTAAGAATTTTGAGCAGAATATTTTTCTTTAGATCACGAGTGAAATAAATGATTTCTCAAATTATTAGTATTTGTCGTGTTAGCTGTCATTTTCTCTGATATTAGTCAAATGCAAAAATGATACTCGAGCTGTTATTATAACTCTTTTCTATGTTCTGTACCTTGAAGTAATTAGTTACGTTTAAATCTTACATTCTCAAGAGATCATAATAACAAGTTCTAAAAATTATAAATTTAAACTATTATTATATAAGAATTCGCAAAAATTTTTTCAATTTAAATATACAAGAATAATAAAAAAATTCAGTTTAAAGTTTATAAAAATCAATCACATTGTTTTATTATTATCAGAATAAACATTCCCCTGAGTTTTTCATGCTGATCTTCATTCATCTGTTACTATTATTTTCCCAACAAATTGCTATCAAAAGGCAAACTCAAGGCATGCATATAAAACCAACATGAAACAGCTGGGTATCAATACGATAATATTTTCTTTTTATATTACGCAAGCATAAATAATTAACTTCAATATTTGAAATATGGTATGCGCACCAGATATTTGTAAATATTTATACATACATAAATATTTATTCATAGATTCAGCCGTTCAATAAATAAAAAAAAACAATTTTTAAATCGCACTTTAAGAGTAAAGGCCTGTTCATATCCTGGAGGGGGAAATCAACAAAATATTCGTGTCAGATTCCTTCAACTAAAAGTTTAGTAACTTTTATATGAATTTTAGTATTGCGAATATCAAATGGACATACCAAATCTTAAGTATACGGAAAAAAAATATAACATGCCTAAAATTAAAAGTAACATGTTGTCATATTTGCAGAATTTCGTTTAAGTTTATACGTATACACGACGAAAAAAAAATTCCACGATTAAATATTAATTAGTCCTACGAAACGAGAAAAAAAAAAACTCGAAACAAAAAAAATCGTCTGCCAATAAATAAGTTAAAACTCCGTTTAAAACTATAGATAGTGCTGGGAAAATACTAATAAAATGGAATATATGAGTTCCTAAATTTGTAACTTAAGATCTGTAAAATATAAATAAAATGAAGAGAAAGCAGAGAAAATATTTTTTTCCCACAAATTATGTCAATTAATATGTTCATGTATTTTTAATTCTGTGAATGAGTGTAAAGGTTATTGGCGCAAGAGCCATCTGGCTCTTGCCGAACGCCTTGCTGCGCCAAACAAGGCTTAACTGTAAACAAGACGTGAAAATATGGAAAAAAGAAAAAATTTGGTTGACAAGGAGGGTCGAAAATAGGGAAGGGTTGCTAGGGTATCCCGGGGGTGCGTCATATGTGTTTACTAAAGACAGTAAACTCCATGGAAAGGAAAATGATCACCAGGGAACCTCGCGTTCGTGATGCCCGTACTTACCAAAAGAAGGCAAGTCCTTGAGATCCCCTGATATAATCCCCAGGGGCAGGGTACCCGGCTATACCCCCAGACGCTAGGTAAACATTTTAGTCACCTCTTACAACATGCATGAGCTACAGTGGGACTATTCTGTCATACCCAGTCACCACACGGGTCTTTTAATTCTGTGCTTGGTGTGGTTGGCTAAATTCTTTTAGTTTCTGAGAACGAATTTTTATTGTTTAAAAACTATATTTTATGACACTGAAAAAAAACTCTAAAATTACGCTATTTTTCTGAATAAAATTATTGTGATTCTTATAATTTTTAATTTAAACTATTTTGTAATACTTAAGAGATAAAAGTAAACAGGATTTCTTTCGAGAAAATTATATTCTAATTTTTTCTTAATGAGTTTTCCTCATCATTTTCTTAAATGATAAGACTATATTATTCTTTTATAGAAATAAATGTGAAATTTCACATACAATGTACTAGTAAAGTGTTCGATATAGAAATAGATAGTAAAAGATAAGTTTTAAATTATATTCTCTTTTTTACGTAGACTTCGAATCTAATCTAATATAGTTATTTAAATGAAAGTAAATGTTTCTCCAAAATATCGTGTTCGAGAATACCAAACCACGGCCACTTATTTGTTTTGCATATTTGTAATAGAATCGTGTACAATATTTATCACGCATGAATTGAAAATTTTTATTTGTATAAAAATAGTTTTCTTTTTTCTGAAAAAGTTTTAATAATATATGTGTCAACGAATAAATGTTTACTACAAAAATATTTTTCGTAAACAGCTAAATAAATATAAGCACATTCTGCTCCAATATACAAAAGAAGACCAATCTTCTTGGAATTCATTTTTACCTCACAAATAAATGTTTTCTTCGCGTTCACCAAAGTATCCGTATTCATTGCGTAAAATTCCGTTCTTTTCTTTAAAGAAAACAAAAGTGTCCTTTACAGCGGTGTTTCAACAATGAAAATTTTCGTTTTTGAGGCTGACTTCATAAGGCTAAGGTGCGGTCAAGGCTTTCATGCTTGGGCGAAATTAATCAAAGCGTTTGGAATAAAAACGATCTTCTCGTTGGAGCATCTCAAGGTCACTTGGGTGGGGATGGACAACCCTGGGTTTGCATATGAATAAGATTTTGTGGGATCAGAATAGAAAAAAATTTGAGTGGGATAAGTTAAATACCTGCATAATATTTTGAACATTCGAATTATGTGCAAAGTTTATTCTACTTTATTAAAGAAAAATTATGAATAAATTTTGATGAAAATATCGATGAATTTTCATCGTGATCTATGATGATTTCAGCAAGTCGTTATTACTTTA
>BMAW01039207.1:271833-306070 GCA_019974015.1 Nephila pilipes | reverse complement strand
AGCCTTTAATTCTTCATAAAGTACTTCAGCCTTTAATTCTTCATAAAGTACTTCAGCCTTTAATTCTTCAAAACATTTTTTTTAAAAAAAAAAACACTGACAATGTCTTTTCTCACTATTTTCCTCGACGAAGCACCTATTACCTGCAGATTAAGCTATAATTCTCTAACAAAGTCATGGATCCTGTGGTTTCTTTTGAGTTAGAATATTTTTATTCCCTAATTGATTATCTAATTATATTCATTATAGGCATTTGCTTTTGATTGATGGTCAATTTTTGATTTTCGTAGGATTTCAAAAGAGGGCCGGTGGAGACGTTCCCAGCAAATTTAAAGCCTCTATCAAGTGACGAAGACGACACCTACGATTTCACCTCCCTCTCCAAACTTTTACACCACGCTAACGGAAGGACATTGAGATTCGACAGATTCAGCGTGCATCAGCCCCACTACACGGCAGGTTTTCAATGGCTTTAGGACTCGAACTCACCACTCGACGAAAACAGCGCCGGCGGTAAGCTTGCGACCATGACTCCTCGGCTTTCGCGGTCACTGTATGCATTTGCTTTTCTAAATTATCAGTAACTGAATTCATAAACAAAACGTAAATCATTCGTTATAAGGAGGCTATTTAATAAAATCTATCATTTTTTTTTTTATTTCATATTAAAATTATTGCAAAAGTAACATTAGCATATTCATTGCACATATCTTTAAATAAAAGGATTATATATTATACATAAAAACCATTTGTTAAACATTAACAAAGTAAACTGAAAACCCGATAACTGATTCACATATTTTTTTAGTTTTCACTGTTGCCAATTGGAAAATGCGCAAAATACCCAGAATAATATTAAAATAAAACCAAATCACTTCACCTGTACGCATCCCACAATTGTAAGAGAAGTCTTACATGAAATTCTGCTCCAACAAACACATTACAGTTTATTTTTAGAAGATGTATTATTTCTTTCTATGTTATTCCCTACCGTTTTTCGTTTATGTATCTATAAAAGTTCGATTTTATTCGCTTGCAGAGGCGCCCTCTTGAGTATTTGTAATACTTTACTTTTACTTATTTTTTATTTTTTTTTTTTCACTTTATTTTATTTCTTTAAATGATTAAAAATTTATATTTTTGCTTATTTTAAGTTTGTTAATATTTTTTTTATAGATTTTAAGGTAATTACTATCTTACTGACAAATAGAAAAATTTAATTGTGAATAATATGCTATGTTCTGAAAAGTGCTTAACGCGTCATATTAGAAATTAAAAGATTTTTGATTTGTGAATCTCGCAGTTGAAATAGTTTATTGTTCTTAAGTCAGAGCCTTGGCAATATATGGATCTGTAAAACAAGGAAAGAATGCTTGGAAAATATATTTTGAGGATAACAAACAAACAAAAAATGTTTGCATGGGATACAAATAAATGAAATGCGATAAGACAAAGATATTTTTGTCTGTTGTATGCTTGGAATTCAATAAATGTTAAACTAAATTCACATATTTTTTTTTCTCTGAGGAAAAGCAAAATTTGAGAAAAGTCAAGGGACTTATATGAGAAATTAGAAATTTTTATATGAGAAATACCTTCTTATGATATAATTTTAAATTCTTGTGCAACTAAATATCTTCTTTTTAAGAAAATAGTGTTCTTTGTTGATTTAATTGTTTAGCAAAGGATGTTTAATTTCGCAGAAGACCGAAATTATTCTCTAAAACTTTTTTATTTATCAATTGACTGTATAATTCGTATCTTTTTTGTACTGTTTTTCATTATATCACTCAACATCAAAAGGAATTTAAAACGTAAAAATACATATTTAGTGATTTTTAAATACGGTTACTTAATTTCAATGTTTTCCATGCAGTATGTAGGATTCGAAATTTCTTTAAATGTCAATTTATGATCTGAAAAATAAAGTAAAAATTTGCAATGTTTTCCTAGCAATAAGTGAGGGTAAAAGTTGCTTTAATTTTCAATCGCCACTATCAAAAAAAAAACCCTTTAAATTTATTATTTTGCAAGAATTTTCTAAGGACTCTTCTGGAAAAAATTCTAATGAAACAATATATAAAAATTCATTCATTTTCTATTCTTCATTCTAATGAAAAATAGAAAAAAAAATCACGTGAAATGAAAAACTCTACTTTTTAAATGGGAAAGTGAGGTATTTTTATACGAAGTATGATGAACTATTATGACGCAGAAAAAACACGGAAATATACCTCTAATCCGTTGGAACAAATCAATGTCGCATCTTTAGAAGAAAATATTCAACAATCTTGCAGAAATCTCAATTTCATGGTATCAATCCAGTGGAAAAAGACTAATATAAGCACTGAACCTCGACATTTTACGTAACGTGTAATAACTATTATGATGCAAGATAATCTCCTGTAAAACAAGCGATCATTATCCACGGACAATAAACTTAACTTTTGACCGCTTGTTTCACGGACAGCATGAAAACGTAAGATCGGATGTAACAGGCAAGGAAATGGTGTAAATTATAAGGTGTCGAAGCGTATATTTTTCAGTAAATGGCTTAATACAATAGGTTGTTAACGTAATCCACCCTTTCAATTCTAAATTGTGTTCGCTGTAATGTTATGTAATGCATCTCTAAGTGTAGCCAATAACGCGTGATATTTTTAAATCTGAAATATATATACTGACCCTCCCCTTTTGTTAGAATTATATTATATCCATTTTAGGATCCTTGAGAAAAGATAAAGAAAAAAAAACTTTCATTATAAATAATTCCAGTGCCAGCATCAAGAAGTTATATAAAAAACGTAGGCGTAAAATAAAAGTTGCTTAACAATCCAAGAATAGTAAACAGGAATGAAGAATCCACATTGAGATAACATATTTAGTGATGTATAAATAAATGAATTTTAAAAAAATACCGTTCCTGATATATAACGGAATGCAAATTTTTATCACGTTAGTATTTAATTCTTTTTGAAATTCAGCGCCAAGCTTTAAAAAATTCTGCTTCGAACAAATAATCGCTGTAGCACTAAAAAAATTGTATTGAAAGGAAATGTATAAAAAATCGTCTGCGGAAGAATCATGGTAATAAAATGTTTCATTTTAAAAAACATTTTGATGATGTGATTTATTCATGAAAAATCTACAACTTATGAAATATCTATTACAAACTTTTTAAAATGAATATACAAATCGTGTTGGCATCTTAAGTTAAAACAGTAATTGAAGTTTCTTAAAAATTTAATGTACATAGTTTATTCATGATGAAAAAACACATATACACAAAGGACTTTAAAAAAAAAACCTCAATATTTATAGTTATTTTCTACTCATTCAAGAATTTTCGATTATATCTTCCAACTAGAATTTTTTTTTATTTACATTCTTTTTAAATAATGCAAGCTTATTAAAGTATATTTGAACAAAATTTCGATTTTTTAAAATAGAATTTAACTATTTGAAAATTGTCAAAATAAGATAGTTCATCGTGTTTACCAAGTTTTATTTCTGATTTTATCAAAGAAACAATATATAATAAATTATGAATTAGATCAGAAGCTTAATAATGAAGAAACTGTTTTTCGTCATGTGTACGTGAAACATAAATTCTACCAAATAAAATTAAAACCATCTTAAGATACATAGTGAAAAAAAAAAATAATCAAAACACAGCTACTGAAAGTTCGAGTGTAATGAATTGTAATTTCAAATGACCTTAAGAACTCCAACAAATAGTGACCTGGATCAAAACACTTCTATTGTTTGATATTGAAATATTTATTTGAGGTTGGATTCAGTTTTATCTATTCAAAAATCATGGTAGATGGGGGTGGAACACATTTCAGACTGTAGGTTTCTCAAAACAATCGAGTCTGCAATGATTTAATATGTTTGTGAGGAAGCAAAACGATGGCGCGTGTTATGTTATTTAGGAAAAGAAAAAAAATAAAAAATAAAAATATCAGTTTGAGATCAATAATTATTGAGAAAGTTACCAGTGGAATTGAACACAACTAGGTTATTCAACTAACTTTAAAATAAAGAATTTTAAGTTAAAATTCATCACTAAAAATAAAGTTGTAGTTTAAAAATTCATACTGAGAAAAATTATGCAGTTTGAAAATAAAATTCTGAAAAGAATAATATGAAAAAATAGCATTTCAAATTGCAGAAATATGTAATCATTGTAATATTCGTCGCTTTTTTGCTTGTCATTTTTTATTTTGTTTATCAGATAAAGGTAAAATATTTATTCAGAAAGAATATTAATATTTACATTTGGAATTGATTCAAATAACAGGATAAGAATACCTTACACAAACTTAAAAAACCACCCTCTTAAAAACAACAATTTAAAGTTAATTACTGGATACATCAATTTAAAGTAAATTAGCTTTTTTAAATAAAAAAATTCATTTTCAATTATCTGTAAATTGAGATTTTTATATTGCAATGTATATGAGGTAAACAGTTATCAAAAAATTTACTTTTATTCCATTTTTCTAAGTATAAGTAAACTTTTAAGCTATAATCATTACTTTTTTGTACTTAAAAGAATAGAAAAAAGAATTAAGAGAGTTGAATATCATACATTTATATTTATTACCATTTATTATTTATTCTTTTTTTTTTTCCTGTTCGTAGAAAATAGCTAATGTGCTTTACTCGAATTAAAATGTTTTATCCCTGAGTATAATGCATTAAAATTTACGTAAATAATATAATGTATAAAAATACTCATTTAATATGAAATAGTTTATAAAATTTCTTACAAATTACAAATTCGATTAAAATTCCATCTGAAACAATTTTTTATGACTAAATTCAGTTATAAAAACATTGTTTAATACGATCCTATATTCTCGGAAATATTAAGAATTTAAAACTTTGACATTATTAGCGTTAAATTTTGTATTATCTTCAATACAAAATCATGAATAAAGTTTTGCATGATCTTCAATGCTTCAAAAATTGCACAAATTATTCTAAATTCAAAGTAATCTTATGAAATTTGTCAAATCACTCAAACGCTTATGTTACCATTATATGTAAAAAAAAATTACTGTGTATCATAGCATTTTAAGCCCTTCATTTCAAGGTCAGATTAGGTAAATTTGAAAATTTAATTAAAACTAAAAATATGTTTAAATTTTTTCATAATTTTCTATAATTATTCTATATTTTGCTAAATTTAACCGTAAAATAAAATGAACTATTATACAAAATGAAGAAAATAGTCGAATTGAAATGGCAACAGAATATGTCAAAAGAGAAACAAAATCTCAAAATTAAAATAACATACAGTTCGAGTAAAGGAGCAAATTGAGAAAAAATGTTATAAAATATTATAAAAACTTGTTATCAAACCGATCAAAATGCAATAAAAATATAACACTTATTTTAAATTATAGAAATAAATGACAAACTTGCACATACCTGCATAGAAGATATCCTTTATACAAACACAAATCACAAACACCGATACATTTCATGTAGAGGCTTGTTGCCAAGTTTAAAATAAAATTCGAAATGTCGAACAATAACGTTCCAGCCCGCGTTACCTACTTCTGAATCCCTTGTGTTTCATCCACCACCAACAGATTGAGATAATCAACTAACCATCAAAATTCTAAATCCAATAGCATCTGCATATTCCTATTGTATGCACAACTTTAATCAGTCGATAGAATCACAACACTGTATCCTTATGCTAAGTGGTAAAAGAAGAGCTGGACCGTGCCGGAAATTCGGATACAATGGCACGCTGGAAAGTTCGAATTTTCTCACGCAGACGATTTTGGAGGGTCCGGACTGACAGGTGATAGAGAAGGGAATACCTCGTACGGTGTATGCACTACCTGTTAACTGGTCCCGTAGAACTTTCTTCTGAGCTTGCGAACCGGCTTTTTAGGGTTGCTTTTTTTTCTGCTTTGTCCGATTTGTTTATGTTTTTCTTCTTTGTCAGGCTCTTTTTCTGCTGTGGTTATCGCCTAAAACATCTAGTTTTCTTTTTCTTTCTTCTTCAGGAGTAGGATTGTTCATTTTATTATTTTTTTTTATATCTTTTACTGTTTTGGCAACCGGTGTTTACAGAGGTAAAAACGCTCCATGCATTCCGCGATTGCGATACACTGTGCCTTTTTTTCGTGTTTCTTGGGATAGAACATAAAAATGCAAAATAAAAGGAGAAAGAAAACTGTTGGAATGAATTTTACGATGCATGAAATTAGACTGTGTCGCCTCATTCATTAATATTTAAAAATGAGCGTTTCTTTTCTTTTGTTAGATGTCTTAATAATTTATTTTAAATTTTTCTGTTCTTTTCATCTAAAAATCAGTCTTTTCATCCAAAGCAATTTCTTAAAAGTTTATTTCGTTCTTTTTTTTTTTTTTTTTTAAGAGGTTTTAATGTCTTAGAGGTTTTTTTTTCTTCCTTTTCTAAAAGAAAAGGAAAATGGTTTTTTTAGAGTCCTTTTCCAAATTATCGTAGATTCAAACCAATTTGAAGATTTGATCTCGGGGCTGCGTTGGGGAAAATTTGCATCATTTAAAACCAATAAAAAAGTACGAAACAAATTTAGTTATCGACTTTAAATAGAAATACAATTATATACATCAAAAGTCAGTTTTCTATCTTAAAATTGCCTTTGAAATTTCGCATCGTATTAACAAAGTTAAATGATCTTTTACTCCATTTTTTGATTTTTCGGGGTTTTTTTTCTTCGTCTATTCTGATTTTTGCAGTTCTATTTTAATATAAATGTATTTGTTTCCTGGGTATCTTTGTAAATATGTGTAAATGTTCTTTTTGAACCTGTGCTTATTTTTTTAAAGAAATTCTATCGTTTTGTTATTGTTCCTGGTTTTTGAAATATATTGCCTCGCTATTCTTTTACTTCACAAAATTTAAATTGGCTGGCGGAACCAATTTCTTTGATATTTATTCGATTTTACTTTTTATTACATAGTTATTAGCCACCTAAGGGGCTATTGTTTTAGGTGGTTCACTTTTAGCGTACCAGATCACTTTTCAATTTCTTATCGTTTGCTTCAATTTTAATTGTATTTAGCTTAAATATATTCAATTTAATAATTTATCGTTTGATTTAATTTTAATTACATTTAGCTTAAATATATTCAATTTAATAAATAATTTATCTTTTCTTTAATTTTAATATCGGAAAAGCTTACTACTGGCCAGTTCTCGATATTTCTTCGCTTAATTTAATTCTTTTATTTAATTGAGTAATTTAATGTAATTATATAAAAAAAAAAGTGTACCCCTTATAGGTGGCTAAATCTGTTCTTTGAAAAACTTTGCATAGAACTTTTTTTATTAATGTATTTTTTTCATTTGACTTTAGCTTAATTATAATAAACTTTCCCGATTTTTCTAAATTTAAGCCATTAGATCATAATTTAAAAATTTCTTCCTCTCTCAGTTTATTATATTATTAATTGAAATCTTTTAAAATTTTGTTTTTTTTAATACCACTGTATTTCTTATATTAGTTAAGGTTCATTAAATTTAGAGTTTTAGTTAGTAGGTGATTTTGTTCTTATTAACGTTGCACTAGAAGCAACACTCGGGCTACTGGAGACGGACCTTGATTTTGAACTTCGGTCAAGTGACGAGGACGACACCTGAACTGGCACCCCCTCTCCTAACTTCTACACCACGCCAATGGGAGGACTTTGGGTCCCGCCAGATTTAACGTGCATCAGCCCCGACTTCACGGGGGTCTTTAGGGGCTAAGGATCGAACTGAACGAAAACCGCCGGCCACGAATGCGAAGCCGTGACCACTAGGCTACCTCGGCCGCAGTTAGTAGCAGAATGATTAGTTCTGATTTGATATATTTTAGTTTGTCGATTAGGCTATCTTACTATTCGTAAATATTTTAATTCTGCTAGTTATCTTTTTTGTTGAACATATAACAACCATCTCAAGGTAAAAAGTTTTGAATCCTTTTAAACATGATATCAAAAAAAAAAAAAAAATTAAAAAAAAAAAAAAAAAATGTTAAAAGAGAACTTGCGTGCTTGTAGACATTTTTTAAATCCTTTTTTCCTTCAAGATGCTTTTTTTATGAGGTTTTCATTTTGGTAAAAATTGTTCTAATGATTTACCTAATGGTTATACTTATTATTCATCCGTGGTTCTTTATTTGTTGAATATGCTCGCTGAAACATTTATCTAATAATTTATAAACATAAATGGAATTTTACTGTATTTATAAACTAACCTTATAAATCCTCTGTGATTCATATATATTTTGTTACTTTATAAACACAAATTGTTTGATAAATTCTAGATTTTTCTTAGTTTTGTATACATTCGCTATAATATGCAGTTGAAGGACTTTTCTGTAACCTTTTTAAATTTTAAATAAATGCTTAAATAGTAATCTTTCGGTGGCACTAGCTTAAAACCTCCAAGTTGTAGTTGGGTGAGCTCCTTTGTGTTAATTATGTTAAGCCAAATGCATAAATCATGGTGAGTGTAATGCATTAAGGCTCCCGTCTACCCGCCATTTTGATTTCATCAGCTTAATGTTAATCCTATGGAATTTCGACTTGAATTCTCACATCTTTACTATTTGATCTATTTGAATGCAATAAAATGCATCTGAAAGAGCAAACAATAATGAATGCTTCTGTGGAATTACTTTTTTCCTAAGATTTTTAAAAATATTTTTATTCTTATTTTAATTATTCGTTTTTGAGTTTTCTGGTCTTTAAATAATATTTTCAAGTATTTTTAAAAATCTTAGGAAAAAAGTAATTCCACAGAAGCATTGATTATTTTTTGCTCTTTCAAATGCACTTTATTGCATTCAAATAGATCGAATAATAAAGATGTGAGAATTCAAGTCGAAATTCCATAGGATTAACATTAAGCTGATGAAATCAAAATGGCGGGTAGACGGGAGCCTTAAGCATGATAAGTTTGAAATATTAGTATTGATAAGGGAAAATATTAATCCAGAGATGCGTATAATATTCATTCTGTGAAACATTCATCCTGGGAAGCATAACGCTTTAATTTTGATAAATATAAAGTATTCATCCTGGTAAGCGTATAACATTCATCATAAAAACATTTGACATAACATAAAACATTTGTATTGAGAAGCATAGTGTATTAATCCTGAAAATGATAAGACATTCGTTCTGAAAAGCATATTATATTTATCCTAATAAGCGTAATGCATTAAGCCTTATAAGCAAGGAAAATTAATTCTGATAAGTATAAAATATTAACCTTAAGAAGTATGTGATATTCATCCTGAGAAGCGTGAAATATTTCTCCTGAGAAGCACGAAACATTCATTTTGAGAAACATGAAACATTCATTATGGAAAACGTAGTGCATTAATCCTGATAAGCATATAACATTCATCATGGGAAAGTTAAAGCAATCTTCCGAAATGTAATAGTGTGCAACGACCCTCTTCAACAACAACGCCAGAAATTAAAACGCCTTATTAACTAGCCCGAACGAGACGTCTCCTTAAGCCTAATTGGTTAAAGCGCCACCAAAAGTGACCGGTCAATTTCCAGCTGCGGTCCCACTGGTCCAGGCGGCTCCCAAAGTCGCACAATAGCTCTCTCCCCCTGCACGGGGTCGAAAGTCACTCAATACCAAAAATGTATAAATCCTGACATTCATTCTAAAAGACATAATGTTGTAGTCTTGATGGACATAAAATATTAATGCTGTAATAAGCATTCATTCTGAGAAACAATACAACTACCTGCAGAAAATAAAGTATTAATCCTTAGAATAATGAAACATTAATTCTGAGAAGCTTACAACATCAATTCTGTTAAGAAAAAGAACATAATTATTTAAATGCGTTAAATATTCTATTCCTAGAGAATTAAAAAAAAATGAATTAGGCTCTTGTGGCTACAATACCTAGTGGCCATGGTCGCGATGACGTGGTTGGCGTTGTTTTCGTCGACTCATGGTTTCGCGTCCTGATGATAATGAAGACCTTTGTGTTGCGGTCTATGGAGGTCTCAAGTGTCCCCATGGTGTAGTGTGGAATTTGGAGAGGGCGGTGCCAGCTACTATATCTTGCTCATCATTTGAAAGAAGGTTCCTAGTTACGAGGTCCGCTTCCAGTAGCTTTCGAGTGAAGCATGTGCAATGTTAATAAACAATCAATAAATCAAAAACGAATAAGGTCCGTTTCACTTCGTGGAACTAGCCTATTTGAGACTATATGATTCGGAATGCACAAATTGAAAGTCATTCCATTTTGCAACATATTTAAAGATTTTCCTGTATAATAGGTTAAATGCAATATGTAACATTTTACGATTTAGTGTTAAAATTTTCAAAAAGAATGAAAATTAATTCCAGTAATAATTTTACACGTTAATCTGAAACGGTTTAATAGTTTGAATTTAAAGTTTGAGGTTCTGTGTACTCTCTCAACTTACAAATTATGCCATACAAAGACTTCGAAACTCGAACCCCTTTAAAGTACATCAACCTCCATACTCCTCCATCAACCAATAGTATTTTCGAGAGCATACGATAAAAAAATATTCGAATACTGGTTGGGCTTTTCGTGGTATGAAAAAAGAGCTTTCAACTCTTTTTCTCTTCTTTCTTTTTTTTATGTTCAGCTACTCCAGTAGCAGAATGAATAGAATTATCTCACTGAACCGAACGCTTTACATATTTAAGTATCACACTATATAAAAAGATTCTTAAAAATCTACGAAGCCAAATATGTTTGTTATAAGTACATTAATGGTGACGCGATAAGTATTTCTTCGTCTATTTTGCCCCCAATATTTATAGAATTACCAGGAATAGCGAAATGTATACATTTGGTGTTTAGAATTATTGGAACTAACTTTCAAAGGTGATAGAACGCATTGAAAGAAACTGGATCACAGAATTCATGACCGCATTGATCACTTGCTTATTAACGTCATACTCGGAAGCAACACGGGGACTATTGGCTGTGATTGATGAGACCGTTGAAATTTTGAGACTCTGTCAAGTGATGAGGACGACATCAGCACTGGTATCCTTCTAACTTCCATACTATTCCAAGAAGATATCCAGCCTTAACAGTTTTGCAGTCCATCAGCTCTGCTTTACGATGAGTATTTAATAATATCAGCTTGATCGAATAATTGTTTTTTAATGTCGCACCTAAAAGTAACACAGGGGATATGGACAACGGATCTCGCAATTTCGCATCTTGGTGAAGTGACGAGGACGACACTTGACCTGTCACTTCAACTCTCCAAACTTCTACACCATGTCAAGGAGAGGATTTGGAGCTTCGACAGATTTAACCTGCATCAGCGCAGCTACACGATATTTCTTTAGTGGCATCAGAACTCGACCCCGCGACTCGTCCAAAAAACGCCGGCCACAAGCTCGGGACCATGACCACTCAACTACCGCAAGATCTAAATTTGCACTATTACGAGTTAGTTTAGTTTAGTTTTTATTAACGTCGCACTAGAAGCAACACGAGGGCTATTGGCGACGGACCTCGTAATTTTGAACCACGGTCAAGTGACGAGGACGACACCTGAGCTGGCACCCCCCTCTCCTAACATCCACACCACGCCAGCGGGAGGACTTTGGGCCCTGAACAGATTTAACGTGCATCAGCCCCGGCTACACGGCGGGTCTTTGGCAGCCAAGGATCGAACCCGCGACTGAACGAAAACGCCGGCCGCTAGTCCACGACCTTGACCACTAGGCTACCGCGGCCCTACTATTAAGAGTTAAAAGAATTTAATAGCCTTTTTCAAGCAGTTTACAGTCTTTCATGAGTGGTCAGGAATATTGCAGAACATGACAGAATATTCAACCAATACGATGCAATGCATGTGTCAGGATTAATAATCGCAATTTCAAGCAGGTTTTGTTAATGTTTACGTAATTTTGCAATAATAAATTTTTTCGGTGTAATTCTAATTGTAAGTAATAATTTTATTAAAAATAACATTTGATGACATTTTCTGTTGTCTTTTGTCTTAAATAAAGCTTTGTTTTTTTTTTGAGTAATTCAAGTTTTGTTTTCAAATGATTAAAATTGCATGAGAAAGAGGCAGGGTAGGAAAAACTCCCTAACAAAATCACAAGTTAAACCGCCTTAATAACTTGCCCGGCAAAGGATTCCTTTTTTGTCTAGTTGGCAAGAGCTCTTCAAAAAATTTGACTGCCCATTTTTCGAAACACTTCTATGCACATAAATCTGAACTAGTGATAAGCCAGCTACGGCGCACGTGTCAGAGACACATGTCTCTCAACTACAGGCAACCGATGATGCTAAAAAGGAACTTCACAGAAATGAAATTCAATACGACAGGTAGGGGATGCATATAAATTGTAGTAATAGCTGGAAAAACCACATTCTCTACAAATATCGTTCAAAATGTATCTCTTCGTACCAAACTAATGATACAGGAGAGGGATTATGCGGCGGCTCTCTTCAGCATTATCACCAGAACTTAAAATATCTGAAGAACTGGCTTGACAACGGGTCTTCTTTAAGTCCTATTAATAAGGGATCCCTTTTTGGTAATACGACGGGTCAACTTTTCTTCGGACCAACAGATCGAGAGTTCAAATAGCCGCTTGCACCTAAGGTCGATTCTCTCCTCCTCCATGGGGTAGAAAAACAGCATCCGATGTGGAGGAGAGAGCATCACGCTCCGAAACCTAACTGCTTTTTTGCGACCAAGCATCTTATAAGGAAAAGTATTTCTTTCTGTGTGTTCTGTTTGTTTTCCTTCAAAATGATTCAAACACTTCTCATAAAAATTCAGATACCTTAAAAGTAATATTCAATTTCAACTGTTATTTTGTATTTTTTTTTTTTTATTATTTTATTTTACGTTCTTTGTTTATTATTTATCCAAAAAACCTTGAATATCTCATTATGGTACGCTGAACTGGAGAGAGTATATTTTCCGAATCGTGCTCGAAATAAAAAAGGTACAACAGTCTTTTACAGGAAAGATGTGACGTATTAAAAGATGAACAGAAGTGAAACCTGTATTATTTTTGTTTACAAAACACAATAAAATAGAAAATAATACGGAAAATTAAATTTTGTTATTTAATATACAAACACTCCTCTTCCTGACTCTCTTTCTAAAAGAATTATTTGATTATTTCTCCAAAAGAAAACAGTTTTCTGTGCAACATTTCATTTTGAAAGCTATTCTGACATTGACCTTTTGTTACTATAGTGCATCGTAGTTGGTTTACCCCAGTTGTACAAACAAATAAGTTGGACTTTCCATTAAGCTAACAAAACAGTCTTTTTCTTCGCCAGAGGCTACTTAGTTTAAACTTTTGTCTCGAATACACTATCTATGCGAAGTAATCGTACCATCGACACAAATAGTCACTCTTTGAAAGCAATTCTTTGTAATTTAAGGATTTTAATGTGTATAATTTCAGCAACTATGTTAATAACTATTTACACAATCATAACAAAATTTATAACAATAGTATATTTTATTAGAAGTTTCAACGAAAGTATTTACTCCATTTTTTTTTAACAAAATGAAATTTTAGATAGTTTCACAATAAGAAAAATATTAGATTACCAAGGTTATATATAGGTTAGATGAAGACTCAAAACTAACATTATTGAAGAACGCGGAACAAAACGTATATTTAGTCCATAAAACAATAATGAAAACATTTAGACGATTAAAGGGAATTGTTCAATATTTTAATGTTTTCTTTATTTAACAATTCCGAGATTTCCATCATAACACAGAAGAAGTTAATTCTTTGGGACCTAATGTTGCCACTCGCTTTTTGTTCCAAGACAAATATAAATAGAACCTTTAAAAATTAATAATAACGTATGGATACTTTAAAAATGGATACTTAATATATGGATATTTTAACTTGCATAACATATGGATACTTTAAAAATGGTTTGAAACAGGCATGCCTTTAAAATAATCTAAATCAGGACATAAATCTAAAGTTTACATTTAATTAAATTAAATTTGGAAACTTTCCGTAGAATTATGATTAATAGAGTATATGCCATGTCAAATGTATTTTAAGAAATAATTTTTAGTGTTAAAACAATCATTTACGCTGATCATACATACAAACATAGAATAATTCAATATCATTTCTAAGAGATAAGCTAAATTTACAAGGTGAAGTGTTTCAATTAAAATATTCTGTAGACTCATCTCTGACGTATTTGATTAAGAAGTTAAATAGAAGGTACACATTATGCATTCACTTTGAAGAAGGTTTTCCCTACATACCCATTACGGTGTGCACCTTAAACAAACAATTATAACGTTGTTCTTATTTTATTTCTACATACAAAGGTATGGTGTGCTTGAGGTTACCGGTGTTGAAAAACTTCGCCATAATAATAGGCTCTTATTATTTCGCTTCATTTTTTTCTTCTTTTGCTCGAGAATTTCTCACGGATCTTCTCTAAGATAATTATATGTTTGTTAATATGAAACAAGTTTTATTTTTTGCACTTAAAACTTCTATCTATATAAGTAATACTTTTAGATAAATTATACAAATCGATCGCACTTTCGATTGCTGCAGTATCAAACTGTCTTGAAATTATTAAGAAAAAAAATATATTAATATAATTGATTGATTGTTTGGTTTCAGGGAAGTTAGGGCAATAAAGGCTGTTATTCCTTATTCATATAATGGGAATACATTCGTAGAATTCTACAATAGATTCTCAAAATAAATTAAAACAAAATAACAGCCGAGTTTAGTGGTTCGTTCCCCAAACTATAATACATATACTCCTGAAATCCTATAAAAGGCTTTAAATAGGTACACGAGTAGCTGTACAAAGAAATTGCGTGAATATATTTAATGATGTAGAAAATTTACCCTATAATTGGATTTCCTCAAAAGACGTTTCATTTTAAAGTGCTCATTAGGGTTAGCTCCTCGGAGGCATACCTTATTTAGGTGAGTACGTGAATTTTGACCCCGAAGTACCCTAGTGATCTTTTTTTTTTTTTTTTTTTTGTTTTGTTTTGCTAGGGGTTTACTGTTTTCCCTAATCACATGTGAAGCTCAGCTATCCTCTTCTCTGTTTTTGATCTTCCTCGTCAACCAATTTTTACCTTTTCTTTCCTTTTCTTACAGTCTAGATTACAGTTTCAACTAATGTCTGTGCAGCTTAGCTAGATTTCGATCTCGCGCCATTATTCCTAAATAATTCTGTCATTAAGGTTAGTGCCTTAGGTTTTAAGGAAATACAATAAAAAAAAAAAGGATAACATCTGAGTCGGGCGCCGAGGAAAAAAAAAAGTTTTAGAACTCTGATCTAGTGATTTTTGTACTAGGGTCACACTGGCCATTGTTACTACTGTCTGTTATTTACCGTGATTTAATCAAGTTGTAAAATGTGAAAGATTAAAATGATGACGAAAATCTGAAATATTCGATAGTTTTGGAATAGACCATGTACGATATGATTCGAAATGCATAATTTATAAATAATATAATTTTATTTACACACAATCGTAAACTAACCTTGTTGTTGTTTTCTTCTTGCAGAATTCAAAACCAAGAAAAAAATTCCAGTTCTTTTATTCGTTAAAAGAATTCAACCAAATATTATTCTGAGAGAGTTTTATGAATTATAATCGATAACTCAGGGTGTACATCACTAATTTTTCACGTAACTTATTAGTAATGTATGTAGCATAACGATATAAGAAACGACTAAACGGAGAAGTTATGGTTCTCATTCGGTTCAAACTATGATTACAAATCATAATTATGTAAATTACTTGAAACAGATTCATGTACCACTTGTCTTATAAACCTATAATGCTCGCACTTTTGCATACAACTTTCATAAAATATTACAGAAAAACAAAAACGAATTTTATTTTACTACTTTCACAAACATTTAAATTTCCACCACGATATCACAGCTATTCACAAAATACAGATTTATTCAAAATGATTCATTCCATTTCAAAAATGTTCAAAAGTAAACGAAGCAGAATGATTAGTAATACATGACTACAAAGAAAAGAAAACACGTGGAAGTTTTATATTGTGAAAAATAGACAGCCCTCATGTGTTCTCCCGGAAGCTATTTCACGAAAGCTGTTTTAGAAGCTTTCACGGAGCAACCTCGCAGTTGGATCTGTCGCAATGACTTCCTGTTACATAGCTGCCCCCCTAAATCACTCAATATGATCCCATGCAATTTCTTCCTTTGGGACTTTGTAAAAGCATCATTACCTACAAATTTATGTGAATTAAAACAACGAATTCATGCAGCTGTATAATCCATTACCATTGACACTATACAAGTGTTTAGCAGGAATTACCATATAGAATTAACATTATTCGTGTAACTAAAGGAAGTTATATCGAGCACTTGTAAAAAAATTCTATATTTTCTATTCATGTATTACTTATCATTCTGTATCATTTATTAATAAAAATATAGCATTTTAAAATCGGATGAATCATTTTGAACCCCGTATTTGATCCTTTTTTTTCTTTCGTAATTACTTTTATAATAACCTTATATATACGAGTTATTCGATATATAGGGCCTTTTTTACGGTATTTCGAAATATAATTATTTTAGAATGTTTATGGGAGCTAAAAATATTCCATTTATACGGATTTCAGATGAGATGATGATTAACAAAGCCGCTATTGATACGTAGGTATTAAATTATATAAGTAAAGTTTAGTTTTAGTTTAGTTTTTATTAATGTCGCACTAGAAGCAACACGAGGGCTATTGGCGACGGACCTCGTAATTTTGAACCTCGGTCAAGTGACAAGGACGATATCTGAGGTGGAATCTTTCCCTTTTCTAAGAGACATCTGAAGAGACAGTTTTCAAGTCTTATTATTATTATTATTTAATATTTTCTACTCTTAAGGTTTCTGATGCGATGATACATTTTCTATTTTACTATTTTTTTAAAATAATGTTTTACTCAGTTGATCAGTGGGAAAGAGATTGCACAGATGGTATTGTTTCAAGTGAGAAACGTATTTGTATATAATTGTGTATGCAATATAACTGTGTATGCTCCTTCGGCCGTTTCATTAACCGACCAGACATACGGTTTTTTGTTACGTCATTAATTGAGAATTAATGAAGATAGAAACAAGATATTTCAATGTAGTTTTTTGCAGTGTAATTCAAATATACGTAAAAATATGAATTAATATAAACAACGAAGTTAAGTATAATCCATAGATTCTCAATAGGTGTACCTCGATATACGAGGGGTGGCAATTAAATAACGAGACTGGCGCTGCTACAGAAGAAGTAAGCATGCGCCAAACGCCACCGATAGGCAGCTGTTTAACGTGAAGCCTTCTCTTTAGAATACAGCTCCTGTTGTTTCTATAACAAATCCGTATAATCCGTAAGCAAATCCGTATCTTCTTTCTGTATATAAATCCGTTTATATACCGTAGCCTTCATTCGCCTTTTTGTTTTTGTTATTACGCCAAAAAAAATGGTAAGTGAGCAACAAATTATTGTGAAATTTCACATGAAACTTTGAAAATTTTCGAAAAACACTACTGATAATTTATTCAAAGAAGTGTATCGCAATGAATATTTATCGCATATACGTGGGGTTTAAGGGATTTCTAGATGGCTGAGAAAACGTTGAAGATTATTCGCGTCCAGATCACTCTTACAGACAAAAACGGATAACAATATCGAACAGAACAGATCGGTAATCTGGTTCGATCTGGTCGTCGGTTAAGTATTCAAACGATTGCTGAGATTGTAGGAGTTTAGTTTTTAATTTAGTTTTTATTAACATCGCACTAGAAGCAACACGAGGGCTATTGGCGACCTCGTAATTTTGAACCGCGGTAAAGTGACGAGGACGACACCTGAGGTGGCACCCTCCTCTCCTAACATCCACACCACGCCAACGGGAGGACTTTGGGCCCCGAACAGATTTAACGTGCAGCAGCCATGGCTACAAGGCGGGTCTTTGGTGGCCAAGGCTCGAACCCGCGATTGAACGAAAACCGTCGGCCGCTTGTCCTCGACCTTGACCACTAGGTTACCACGGCCCATTATATAAGTAAAAACATTTTTAAATCAAGGAATAAAAAAAAAATTTCAAAGTAAAAGAATTCATAATTTACAAAAGCTTGAGTCACTTACGTAAAATAAATGATTTTATTTTGAAATATCTACGGAAAATTTGAATTTAAATACCGCAGGTATTTAAATTCTAATGAAATGTTAATAAAATGAAATGGTTTGAAATGTAAACACCTGAGATATTTAATATATACCTAAGTATTTATCTATAAATTAAATAATGCTCAGATATTTACTTGTATATTAGATCAAAGGAAGTATTTACGCCTCAAGATTTTATAAACTGTACAGTATTTTACATTTAACTTTTATATTATTACTTAAGGCAGCGAACAGTAACCAGGAAAAGGCCATGTCTCCCGAAATCCACGGTAGATATGATGAAGTGTAAAAAAAATTGCGCTTTATGTTTTCCATTACAGTGCCATCTAGCGGTTCCCTCGTTGCTCTCCTCCTATGCATTGTTTGGTGAAAATTGCTTGTTTAGATATTTGCTATCACCCCTTAAATTTTGCCCATGAGTTTCAAAATACCCTGTTTTTAAAAATAATGCCATCCACAATCAATTTATTTACTGTTTTCTCACTGACTATGAGGGAAAATATAAATCAATCTTGCCATTGATACCTATTTTAAAATAATTCGAGATGAAAACCAACGTTTTTAAAAAATAACGTTTTTATATGGTGGCAAAGTTTATTAAAGAAAATTATTAAAATATTAGTTGAAACTGGTCGCAAATATCTAAATATTGCATTGTTAGGCAAGTAAGAACGGTTCCCAAAATTTCAGAGCTCTTGTTTGATGGGAAGTTGGTTATATTAACAATAGAAAATTTGATAACGCACTGATACACTCACAAACAGACACACACCAAGTGAAATACATAATTAAAAACGTTAAAACTAACTAAAATTAATTAATTCATCCGGTAAATTAAATGGCTGGAATGCAATTTGACCCAACCACCCTTGGCGACAAGAATTATTTGGCGGTATTTTGCCAAATGTGACTACCCTGGTCCGTTTTACGGACTTAACGTTCAGCCAAAAAAAAAAAAAAAAAATCGCCAAGTTTGGTGCCAATTTTTGAAATCAAGCCAAGTGGTAAGGCTAAACTGCATTATTAAAGAAAATGTTAGTTAAAAACTTGTCGCAAATATCTAAATATTGCTTTGTTAGGCGAGTAAGAACGATTCTCAAAGTTTCAGAGCTCTAGCTTGATGGGAAGTTGGTTAAATTAACGATCGAAAATTTAATGACACACACACACACACCAAGTGAAATACATAAAAACGTTTAAATAAAAAGGAAGTGAAGGAAACCTTTTATATAAATTTTGATCATAAATTAAACATGCTTTGAAAAGTTTTCTGAAAAAGAATGACTTTATCTGTATACAAAGATGCATGACATTATAACCCAGTTCGATTTTAATAATAATAATTTTAAGAGATATTCAACCTTTCGTTTTCTTAACAGTACATTATTTTTCCAATAAATATTAATGTGCCTAATGTTCAGCTATGTCCGTAGCATTGCTTGAGGTAAACATTAAGATGCCAGAGCTAATCTACATGTGACTATAATACATGATGAGAAAAAGATTTTAATAAGCTCTCCAAGGCAACAATCATAAAAAAAAAGACGCATTAAAAGGAATCTATTTCATCACAATGAAATTTCTTATGCAACTTGCAAATGATCAAATTGAATCACTGAATAAATAACCGGAGTTCCACTGGATTGCAACTACATATCCTGTTGGAGAGTAAAAGTGGAAAATTTGCTATTCTAAGACATATTTATACGCATTTGATTTTGATTCCATTTGCTCACTTGACTGCCTCGTTTGCGGGTTCACTCACAATGTAAGCACAGTAGAACTTCAATTATCCGAGTTCCAGTTATGCGGATAGCTTTAGAAAAGAAAAAAGAAAAAAGTCCTAAAAAAACCATATAACGTCGGTTCCTTTATGCATTTCCCTTCAACTATATGTTGGGACTTTTATGTGATATTGTTTGAATAGAAAATTTCTCCCAATGGAGGAAATGTGACGCATATAAAGGGCCGGCCATCTGGGAGGTGCGGCGGATGTTATGCATCGGGGTCCCGCGATTGAGAGCCCCCAACATGATCAAACACTAAAATAATGTACTCCAGTACATGAAAACTTGCAATATTCCTATCGCTGTCAGTATGACGTAGAGTTCATTTTATCGTAAACATTATTGTAGTAGATCAATAAATTTCGACACTTTTCAAATTAATTCTCATGTGATAACTCATGCAGCGCCACCTATTCCAGAACAAAACTGAGTGACACTTCGCTCTCATTCTCTCTTTCCCCCATTTTTAGCTTCTCTTCTCCCTCGCATTACCCGCGTCGGAAGTAAACTCCGAATGCCAGAGCGCATTCCAGCACCCTTCGCCGGTAAGGGTTAAATGAGGCAGCCATCTATTTTGCTCCGATGAACTGGTCAATTCGTCATCTCCTTTTGTAAATACACTCACTCTTCATCATCTCTCCTAATAAACGAAGTACAAGAAATCGAGCCTCATCAATGAATTTCTACAAAAACAACATAATGGAATTCGGTAATGGAATTACCCCTTAGACAGCCCTTTGCATAAGAGCAAACCATTGTAGATTCGGGATGTACAATATCATCACCCCCACAGTCTAATACATTAATGTTTTAGCAAAAACAAAATCACGCATTAAATAAACATGCATTAGTGATACATGTTCATGTTCGTAATTTTTTTACTTTTCAAAAGCCTTAGGATCGCAAATGATTTCTTGCACCCAATCTCCTTTAGAGAGAAGGCCGACTCTGCTTATATACATTAGATTAAAATTACTAAAGTGTCGTGAATTGGTTCGGTGAATTGATTTATAGACAGCGAAGAATTTAATATAGTTAATTATAGTTAGAGAGTGGAGCTGAAGCTTTTAACGGAGGAATAGTAAATACAATGACAAGTGTTAGGAAGGAAAGAACTGCATAGTGAATCCTGAGTCTATTAATGACTCGAACCCAATTCAGAAAAGTGCTTAATTATTATATTAAACGTTAGAATACATCACATATGGGGCATATCTACAGATATTGCCACGAAGATGCAAAGAGCTACACCATTATTGTAAATAAATCGATTTATTACTAGAGCAGAGCAACATCACAGGACTGAGAATTTGCCCATAACTGATGGGACTCAGCCTTTATGCACACACAGAATATTCGAGAAACATCCAATTTGAAGAATAAAGAAAGATCTAGAATCATCACAATATTAGACAAACGATAAATAATATTTTAAATTAAAAATTTAGTCTTTGGATAAACAGCGTGGCGAGGATTCGAAACTCGGACGGACAGAACTACTGTTCAAAGCTATGCTAAATGGGCCAAGGAGATAATTCTCAATCTTGTTTTGTGTGGCTTTATCCTGGGCAAGGGATTGATTTTTGATAATTCATAGACCTGATTAAAATAAACTTATCAACAATATAAGACTTTATATTCATTTGATTATTGATTATTGACTCTTTTAATTATGAATAGTAATGGAAGAAGAAGAAAGTAATAAGAGGCTCTACAAACGTTTCAAAACACTCATCTTATCACCAAATGTAACGAGTTTGTTGTAGCATATGGACCAATCTATTATCGAATATATGAAGCCCTATTACAGAACACAACAGTTACGGAAACATTTGATACAAGATCGAGATGAAGACGTATCACAAGAAGACTCTTTCAAAGAATTGCATATACAAGGTGGTGAGGTCAGACCCACATTGAGAAGAGCCCGAAATGCACTTTAACCAAGGAAGAGAAACTGAAAGAGAAAGAAGAATGAATGGACAGTGAAAAGCAGGTGGAAGAGACATAAGAAAAGGACCAAATATCAACTGGGAGCATAAGAAATAACATAGTAAAAATTCTTAAAGATAAGAAACATCATAGTCTAACCTGTTCTAATTGCAGGGTATTGAATATAAGTGTGTAGTGGTGAGTGATTCATCGAGCTAAGAATTCCAAATTTTAAGTGCAGATGAACTCATTTAAAGTTTGAGTGGTCGTATTAATGATCCAGAACATGAGAAGGCATTACTTCTGAACGAGAGGCGGGATCGTCAATTAGTGAGGCTTTGGCATGTCTTGACACAGTGTGAAAATGAAAGAAGTTACAATTTAAGTGTGATCATCTAATACATCTACTTGGATGCAAGATTTAGCTTCAAGGAAATGTGTAAAGACCATGAAGCCATCGATTTAAACTAAAATATTCAAGTATTGATATTTTAGTACAGTATGCAAACAAAATGTAAACAACATCGTTTTTATACACATTAAATTGATATTAAATAAGCACAAATTTCTTTTCTTAAGAAAAAACATTTTTCCATCAATTATCCAACAATCCGGCTATTTGACTAATTGGATCAGGTTTGGTCCGGATTAATCAAGATAGTTTAAGTTCTACTCTATATCCCTAAGCTGAAATAAGTTGTCAACCAATTTACGTTTGAAAGAGAACGTGAAATGGGATTAAAGGAAGAAATGTTGTATTCTTTTTTTAATAAGTAGCCTAAAACAAACTAATACGCAATTTCCGTTTTAATTTTTCTATAAAGAACAGTATTATAAATAAAAATATATTTTTCAATAAAATATTAACCTATAATCTACCTATAAATAATTATAAAATAGAGAAAGGAAATGCATTTATTTAACTAGGATGCGCTTCCAGCAAAATTCTCATAAATACCCTTCAATATTTACATAAGCTTATAAATAAAATTCTACTTTAAGTGAAAATGTTCCTGTACTTTTGGTTTGAAATTAAATATATTTTGATTTTAGAAGAATATAAATAGAAAAAAACTAACGAACGGAAATGAGAAAACCTATCATTTTCTTTGTGTGTGTTGTGAAACTTATTTTTTTTTTAAAAAGAACGAACAACACATTTCTAAGTTAAAAACTCATTGTTTAAAGTTATAGTTATAGTTAAAACTTTGAAAAATAAAGCTTTTTTTTCTTATTCTTTGGTCTAATGATTTTCGCGATATGTTCTGTGCAAATTTAATGTTATTTACTTTTAAAATAATTTTTTTATACTTTCCTTTCCCGAAATTTTAAAAATACTATTAGTTCAAATATTTGAATGTAATTTTTTTTAAATAATGTTTTTTTTCTCAAAAAGACGACATTTGAAAGCGTTATACGGATCGATAAATTCATAAACAATGCATTCAGAATATTCTAATTACATTGTTTATGAAATATGTCAACCAGTTTTTTCGCAGTATATTAAAAATAATTAAATAACAGCGAGTTTATTTATTACAGTAACAATACGTAGTTTTACATTCTAAAACACAAAGTATGGTCTTGCACAAGCATCACTTTTTGTTAATTCTTAATTTCTACATTATACCGTCTAGATGACTTGAAAGTATTATATGACAGAAAAAATATATAGCAGTCTCTTTATACTCTACAAACAATAGTCTGTAACGGTATCATACTCAAACTGACGATACTTTGATGATCTGGTAACTTCTCTATTATCTTAGTTATAATGTCCCTGAGGAAGCTTGGGAAAAGAGTTATCGATATAAGGGTTTTCCTTCCAGATGTGTGCTGGCAAATAGAATGATGAAAATTCTAATTTCCCAGCAGAAATATTTTAATTCTTAGCATTATGATAATCTATTGATCTTAATCATGAACTTCAAGGCCAACAATGTTTACAATGAGATGAGGAAATGAGCCCTAGTTCTGTAACATGAATTCTTTACGAAATTTCCCTTAACTAACATCTGGGATTTCTTTCTGGCTTTATATTTAAGATTACAACTTCTTTCCTATCAAGTGAAGTATTATTATGCAAATCAAGTAAACTTTAAAAGTAGAATAAATAGGAATGATCAAGTCGTATAAAAGCGACAGAGAGTTGCATTGAGAGATGCGATAAAGTTACGTTTATAGGAAGGATGTTAGTGGAAAGTGCACGGGAATTTTCTTACGTGTCTGCATGATTTGCTTAGAATGGGACCCAAAGTGGGCTGTCTAGTTGATTGAATATTTGGAGGATGTACTTGCATCCTATTCCGGTGAGCGTATTCTTTGGTATGTTATAGAAGTTGTTAGTACACGCGTATCGAGACATGAAACTGTGTTTGAAGGCATTCTATTTTTTTCAGGATCATTAAACTCAATTTTGAAATATAATCGATTATTTTAATTATACTTTTTCTGCGCTGGAATTTAAGTTGAAATTTAAATTGGTGATTCGAGTCGCATTTAAGATGACATACGAGAAGGGTAACAGGATTACGTCACAGTTCCACCAAAGAGCCTTCGTTGGTAGCTGTTGATCTTGAGCTACGTTGTAGAACCAGCTTGAACTACCTATCTCCAGATCTGTGTCTTATGTTATGCCTTTGACAAACAAGATAGAAATTATTTCTCTTCGAGATAGTTGTTAAAACTTTTACTCCTGTCGTTGTCGATTGCGACTTATGAGGGAGAGAGAGCATCCACTCACAGATACTTCCTAGGGAAGAAAGTTTTCTTAACTGTTAAGGGGTTTTCTGATAGATATTTAGAAGTGATTTTTCTATCCATTACTGCAACAGCTCCTATTGATTTGAGTGTTATCTGGAACGTTTTCCGTAGACGTCATCGACAATTTGTAGTTGAAACACGACAGGTCTATTTGACGCATGCGCCATAGCCATTTATACCACTAGTTATGATTTATGAGTGGGGCGTCTTAGTTATACACACAAAGGCAATTTTGCGATTGGGGGTATATTCATCCATTTTCACTAGGCTGGACTGTATTGTTGTATAAAGCGTTTAGAATAGGGGTTACTACTTCGGTGGTAGTTGGGGGAACTGCGTATCTGAGGGTCCATAGACCATTTATCTGGAGAATCTTAGCTGCACCTTTGACAACTGAGCTGTAAAAAAGGCTTCCTTTCGGATTATTTATTAAACATTTTTGCTCCTTTCGTTGTTTGATGATATTCGTGGGAGAGGACCACCTCATACCTTTCATTCGAGGTCAAATCCCAACAATCTCGTTTCTAGGAGGGAGTTTATTCAAACGAAACTATTTATTTTCAGTAGTCTACTTTTTTCCATTTTGAGTCTCAAGATAGTTTCTAAATGCAACCAATCTCACAATTAACACTTTAATAAATTACAAGTATCTATTTTTGCGGTGTTTACCGACAAGGTTTTGGCTTGGATTAAATTATTTTCATTTTAACATGAGAGCTATTATTAATGCACAACGAAATTTTGATTCAAGATTGAATGACAAGGAAGACATCTGTGCTGAGAACACATTCTCCTAGCTTTCATATCGAGTCGTGTTAGAGATTAGAGGAGCAGAATTTAACGTGTAGCATTAACTTGCATTATTCTACACGAATGCTTGGGACTCGAACCTATGACTCGAAACGAGCATTAATAGGTTGGATAACACCTAAACTAATTTTTTACAAATTTCTCCAAATGAGACTTAAGAGCTGATGTATATTCAATAAATAGTATGACGAATAGTGAAACTAAGACTGAACCCATGAATAGAGATAAAAATGACCAGTCTTGTGTGTTTTTGTGTATGTGAAGCAGCAATCTTAATCACAGAAGTATCAGCACACATGGTAACCGAATGACAGTGGTCACAAGCCCATGACCTGCTTTGTTCCCACAGAATCGTGGGTGGCCACGGTAGCCAAGTGGTCATGGTCGCGGACTTGCGGCTGGCGTTATTTTCGTCGACTCGTGAGTTTGATCTCTGATGCCACTAAAGATTACCATGAAGCGGAGTTCATGTACTTTAAATCTAATTCCTCCAGTTGGCGTGGGGTGGAAGTTTAGAGAAGGAGGTAACAGCTCATGTATCGTCCTTATTACTTGACCAAAGTTCAAAATTACAAGATCCGTCACCCAAGTGTGACTTCTAAGAGCGAAATTAAAAAAAAAAAAAATTAATCAATCAAATTGATGCTTCTACAAACTTGTCATGTAATAGAACTGAAGCACTAAAAGATTGAAGTCCTTTTGGGATGGTTTGGAAGATAGAAGATTGAAATGCCAGCTCATGTGTGGACCTCGTGACTTGACCGTGGCTGAAAATTACAAAGTCTGTCTCTAAGTGAGAATATTTTTAGCTTAATGTTGCCTCTAAGTGTGAATATTTTTATATAGTATATTTTTATATAGAATATTTTTATATAGTATATTTTTATATAGAATATTTTATATAGTATATATTTATAGATAGAATATTTTTATATAGTATACATTTATGTATAGAATATTTTTATATAGCATATATTTATGTATAGAATATTTTTATACAGTATATTTTTATATAGAATATTTTTAAAGACCGGAACGCTCCCCCCAAACGAATCATTAACATAGACATACAGATATATTTTTTAAAAAATCGAATGATAAATATAATTCTGTAAGAACCATCTTTTTTTGCTCTTTCAGATGCACATTTTTTTGCATTCAAATAGATAAAATAGTAAAAATTTGAAGACGGATGCAGAAATTCCATAGGATTAACATTATGTTTACGAAATCAAAATGGCTCATAGACGGGAGCCTTAAGTAAGGATATATTTCTGTTTTTGTAATGTAGAAAGATGGATAAAACCTTTTGTTGCTCTATATCCCATAAAAATCAGACAATCAATGAAATCGAGTCTTTTCAGCATTTAACAATTCACATTCCTGTCCCAGTGAGATTTAAATCCTGCAAATCCAAATCCTGAATTTGAAATTGTACATAAAAGGATTTTTTCCATTTAAAAACAAATCAACGCATCACTTTCTCAACCAAATGCGCAGTAAATACTTCACAAAGGATGCGTAGGTTTCCATAAGTGCTCCACATCCGTAGGCGACCACTTTCAACAAAACGGCCATTACTATGCATTTCATGTAAGGAGAGCACCACTAAACAGTGGAAGACCAAATAGGTGAAGATGGCATTCATTGACTTATATTAGACAATGACACTTGATTTCGCCGTCTCACGCTCCTTTACCGCATTGTCAAAGTTAACAAATAAAAGTCACGGCCTCCTTTCTTCCAGAATTACCATCCGGCAATTCATATCGAAACGAATCTGAATGTCACAAGCAAATTAGTTCTTTAGCGGTTTCTTTCTTCGAACCGATCTGCTTGACTAATGCGTCTTTGTTATCTATTTGAATAACGTATTAAGAGAGGGAAGAAATATGGATCCATACTATCAGCAACAGTGAGGCCGAAAAGGAAATGCATGTAGGATATGTTTTAATTTGAATTTTTTCTTATGTAAATGAATATTAGCATTAAAATACTTGTCGTGATAACGGGCGAGATACATTTATTAAATTATCTCCCGAAAAAGTTCTTGAACTTTCTACTTGAAATATAGCATTCATTGATCATTGTTGGATTGAAGTAAAGGGCGAGAGTTTGCATAGTTTCTAAGATAGAAAATCAGTAATCTTCATCACTGCAGTTGAATTTTAAATTACTTCATTATTGTTTTTATATTGTATTGTTATAAAATTACAAATTCTTGCAACAAAATCAGACGTTAAGGCTCCCGTCTACCCACCATTTTCATTTCGTGGACGTAATGTTAATCCTATGGGATTTCGACTTTTATTCCCACATCTTTATTATTTGATCTATTTAAATGCAATAAAGTGCATTTGAAAGAGCAGAAAATAATGAATGCTTCTGTGGAATTACTTTTCTCCTAAGATTTTTAAAAATATTTTTATTCTTATTTTGATTATTAGTTTTTGAGTTTTCCGGTCTTTAAAGAATATTTTCAAATATTTTTAAAAGTCTTAGGAAAAAAGTAATTCCACAAAAACATTCATTATTTTTTGCTCTTTCAAATGCACTTTATTGCATTCAAATAGATCAAGTAGCAAAGGTGTGAGAATTAAAGTCAAAATTCCATAGGATTAACATTACGACCACGAAATCAAAATGGCGGGTAGACGGGAGCCTTAAAGAAAGATCACGGAAAATGGAAAAGACATTTATGTTTTCGCCAGATCTTAGTGTATGGCAGTAGAGAACGGAAAGGAGAGCCGTAACAATTTTTAAAACAAAGAACTGTGGATTTTAGTATTTTTTTATTTTATTTATGATTCAAAAGTTTGTAAAAATTTGAGCTATTCCAAAGGAAAATTCTGCTTAAGCTATTGTGGATGAATAATAATTAAATACTCTATTTAAACTCTGTGACTGGAGTCGGAATTATTCCATGGCTTATTAACGTCTCAGAAGCTAACATAAACAAGGA
Source organism: Nephila pilipes (assembly GCA_019974015.1). Taxonomy (NCBI): domain Eukaryota; kingdom Metazoa; phylum Arthropoda; class Arachnida; order Araneae; family Nephilidae; genus Nephila; species Nephila pilipes. The sequence goes on along the minus strand of BMAW01039207.1, from coordinate 277,590 downwards.
CTATCAATGACGGATATCACAATTTCGAAATACTGTCAAGTGTCGAGGATATCTAAGCTATAACACCACTCTCCTAATTTCCACACTACATCAACGGATGGACTTTAAGCCCCAAAAGATTAAATGAACATCATATATGCTGCACTATGAGTTTTTAAGGGTAACAGGACTCGATCCCACTACTGGTTGGTGGATGAGTGGTGCCAACACATGATCAGATTGGCGAAAGATCTGGAGAGCTCCTCTGTGTCGAGAAAGGTTAAGGCAACGTAAGCTGCAACATACAGTTGTGCACTGTCTTAGTGAAAAAATAGTGTCAAGGAAGTTTCTAAGATAAATCACAGCGAGGAGCCTTAACACATTGTACATGTAACGGCAGCAGCTCAAAGTACGGGCTTAGCGAATACGAGGTAATCAGGTTGTGTACGCAATGACTCTCCATACCATCACTCTAGGTGCTAGCTAGGTGGTCTTAAATAGTTTGATTACAAATAAACCAAATAGTAATTTTTAGTCTATTTGATAATAAAGGTATTCCAGTACCAGGGTTTCAAATTTCTAGGAGTGGTAGGGTACAACTAGATGATTCGGAATCGCAAAAGAATGTTGGATCGGAAATACTTGCCAGACGGAGTAGATGACGTTACACGTGCACGGGATTCCCGAGCGTCCTTGAAAAGACTATTTCACACACTATTACAGTGGTAACAAGATGGTTGATAATATGTATGCGGAGCTAGTGGATATGCATCTGGCGTTCGGAGCTGTAGACTGCAATGCTATCGTTGCGCAACAGTTGTACGCCCAACGATATTCTATGCGGCTACTTCCAGCCTTAAATTCTTTGTCTGCCCATTATAGCCATGACACTAACTGCTTAGATGCCACATTTGGCCAACTGTAAATCGACCATGTGGATCGATGCATTGGTCTCCTCGATCGTCGTATCTATAGTCTATTTTTTCTGGGGATATATCAAGTCACTGCTGTATGATACCCCGTTGTATGATACCAATGACCTGGCTGCACGCATCGGAGTAGATGAAGGGAAGCCCGAGATCTTTGAGAATGTCCAAACTTCCATGCGCCGCAGATGTAAGGCTTGCATCACAACTCGTCGATGACAATATGAACATATCTTTGACCCGTGTGTATTTGATCATGTTACTTTTGTTGATGTTCATTGAATAACAAACAGCATATTCTCTAAAATAATATCCTTTCCTTTCTTGTTTTGTCTGTCTACACTAATACATACATATACCATTTCCGACTCTGCATTGTTATGTAATTCCGAGTAGTTGTACCCTACCCCTCTTAGAAGCTTGTAACCCTGATAGTGGGACACTTTATTAATAAGAACGAATCAAACGTTTATTTTTAGTCTGATATGTGAGATTAAATAAAAAAAAATATTTCTGTTATACGTATTTGATTTCTTGTTGAGTGGTTGATTTTAGATCATTACTAATAGAGTAATACAAACAAGAAAAAGGTAAGTTAAATATCAAATAATAATAATAAGTAAACATTGTTAATCCAAAGACAATGATGTAATATTCGTATATCTTTGTTATTTTATCATTGTGAAATAAAATAGTTTCTAATTATGACGGAAATAAAACTCCTTTAAAGAGAATATTCTGGATGAATCAAGTAATATCTATTTTCGGAAAGCATCAAACTAATTAAATTATTACAATTCAGAGATTAAAGTATTGCAATGATACAATCAGATAAGTTTTTTATGCAGAGGAACAACGGCTAGTTAACGCCCTTTTTGATGAAATCTGTAAAACCTGACACTGTTATAGTGCAGAAATTTGTTGAGTGAGTATCTGATAACGTGTTGCCGAAGTGCTGGAACGGAAACCACTCGCTAGCCTCTACGATTGATGAGATCGCATAGAGTTAATTTAATTGATGGATGGTTAATTAAGGTCACACCTAGAAGCAACAGGATTGCTATTGGGGACGAATTTCGTAATTTTGGGCCTCAATCAAGTGCAAATGACTACACCTGAGTTAGTTCCTCCCTCTTTAAACTTCTACACACCGTCACTGGAGAACTTGGAGCCTTGTCAGATTTAAGGTGCATCAGCCCTACTACACGTGGCATCAGGATTCAAACCCCCAACTTGACAAAAACAACGCTGACTGCGATTTTATGGCCATGACCACTCGGCTACGCGACCACTGATTAAGGGGTCTCAGGCATCTTAACGCTTATACGTATATCGAAAAAAATATAATTTTTCAAAACTATATAATTTAACAATGAGATAAAGCAGACAATTGAAACTTATACCAAATAATATTCAAATTTTATCTCATATTTTCATAACATTTAAAGAAATTTTTAAAAAGTTATAATGAAAAATAAATAAGACATTTTTTCAAAATTAAGAAAATCTATGTTTTGCTACGTGCAGGATTCTGAAGTATATTATTGATTAAAATATACAAAAGTGATGTTACCTAGTAAAAAAAGTTTAATTTTAAATTTATACATACTTTTTAAGAAATTAAGAGAAAAAAAAATTTTTTTAATACAATTATCAAAAGAAAATATGAAATCTTAAGAAAAAATCCAATTAAAATTCATATAAAAGGTTTTTTGTTAACAATTTGTATAAAATTTGATCTATAAGTCATAAAGAAACATTTTTTGAACACGTACATAAAATTTCACACTGATATCTTAAATAGTTTCTGAGAAATCCTGCGCGTAAACTAAAAATTTTTGTTGTGAGAAAAATAAAGTTAAAGTTGATCAATAACAATAAAATAATTCAAATCAAAGTTTAGTTTTTTCTTGATAACTCTGGGAGGTTTTGAAGTATCTTTATAATTTTGATACCAAACTGTTCAGAACAGATGAGGCTTTAACATATTTTTTTCAAAAAATCAAATATTTTGAGGTTTAAGGGTCTTGAGACCCCTTAAAGCCACATTGAACGGCGTGTCCGTAGCTACCATCCAAGCCTAGTTCTATTAGTTATTAATCCGGATTATAGCTGTTACCGTTGCCAGATCCGGTAGCTCTGGATACCGAATTCTACACTGTGTGTATCACCTAAAGCACCTGTAAATTTAATAATATCGTCCTTCATTATATTGTATATTCACAATAAATAATATTCCGCTTTTGCTTGGAAGCCCAGTGTAGTATTTATAATGGAGCCGACATTATACGAATGCCACAGTAAAATCCTTTCGTGAACTGTACTTTCACAAATATGACAATTTGCTGCTAATTTAGTCCTCTAACTAATATTTTTCTAACTAATATAATTTTTCTTTTATTTATTCAAATATCACATTTAATAACATTCAATATTAATATTTTCCTATTCAAAATATTTGCTCTCTTCTACTATAAAAAAAAACAAAGAACGAGAGAAAGCATTGATTTTACATAAAACCTCCAAAATTAGTCTTTCACCCTCTCTTCTCCAATTTTCATACTTAAAAATATTCAATAACATTTTGAAAAAAAATTTTAAGAAAAAAAACTGGATTTCGTAAGCTTTAATTGTAACTTTAAAATAACCGATTTGTATAGATGAATATTATTCTACATACTAGTTGAACCTTATAAACAAAATGTTGTAAATTGCATCAACTTAATAGTTTCAGAAAGTCATAGAATGAAGTAATCCGCAGTGTGGAGTAGATAGAAGAATGATGGCCTGCAAAAGATCCAGAAACGCTGAGATCAATGCATAACTCTGGATGATAATTATGTAGAGAAGTCTTAAGAATAATAAATAAAAATTAAGTTCCCATTTCGATTACTTTCAGTAAAAATTAAAACTTTATGACACCCGAATTTATAATTAAAACTGTATGATACAGTTTAAACTGTCGCTATAGCCTTTGAAAATTAGAAATGATGCATATATTCAGTACAAAGTTAGTAAAAAACATGAATCCCACACACCTTTAAATCAATTCAAATTTGTAAAGCGACTGATTATCCAACTGAGGGAAGATTTTCAAATGACTAGAAACCACATTGATAATATAGTACATTTCAAAAGAAAAAGAGGAAAGGAATTATCTTCGTTATGCTTATGAGATAAAGTGATGCAATGCTATTCAACCCAAAATATTTAATTAGTAAAATATTTAAAATATTTTAATTAAATTATTAATTAAAATATTTAATAAGTATTTAATTTGAAACAGATGACTAATTACGTCCTTAACCAAATATTACTTGTATAATAGAACGTTCTATTTAAATGAGTAACTCTAAGCATTCGACTTCAAATCACTGGATTCAGTGATGACGTAGAATTCTAGTGATGGTATACGAATCTGGTATACACGCATAGTATATCACCATTCAATGGTTCGAACCAATACAATGTTTCTATGAATCTCTCTTTAATTACTCTATCTCCTCAATCCTATTCACTACAATTCGAATGTAGTAATTCTATTTTCCATGCATCACAGGTTTGTTCTCAAGGCGAGGTTCTCATATCAAACATCGGAGTGAAGCAGCCCCAGGGGTTAGTTTTAGGGAAATCCGAATGAAAACACTTTGCAAATTGATTTCATAGAACACTACATATTTTATGTTTTGGGTATAAACAGGGATTGTAGAGCAGATTCCAAAAGAGAAATTTATCAATGGCGCAAATAAACATCAACAAAAATTACAATATGCCTTGGGAATCCTTTTCCACACTTCGAAGACAATTTTGAGAAATTTCACACAATGAATGTAATGGCTATCGTTTATTGTCGTCGTACTAAGATGCAACACGAGGGCTACGAACCTTTTTGTTCTGAACCTCGGTCAGATGACGAGAACGACACCTAAGCTAGAAACTCCCTCTCCAAAATTCCAGACTAAGCTAATGGAAGAATTTGGGACCACGACCAGATTTAACGTGCATAAGTCTCACTACATGGCGGATCTTCAATGGCATCAGGGTTGGAACCTACGACTCGACGAAAACAACGTCGGCCTTTAATCCGTGATCATGACCACTAGGTTACCGCGGCCTCTTCATACTATGAAAAAATGATAAAAAAAAAAAAATGATGCAGTAATAAAGAGTACAACTTTGAATTTCATTTATCTTTGCTTATCTTTTTCCCTTTAATTCACGCCAACGCGCATTTTTTTTAAAATTTCATTATTATTCACGTACTGTAATAAATCTACCGTACCCTATTATCTTTCGTATATATTATAATACCAAGTCATGGGTCGAATTTACGCAGTTCTTCCTAATGCTTAGTGGATTTTTGAATAGAGCACAAGAATTAGAAGTAGGAAAACTTAACATTACTTGCTTAGAAACAATCTATTTCATAAAAACTTAAACATAATTCTAACAACAATCGGCACTCGAAGAAATTCCTCTAAATTTTACTCGAACACTTTGGAATGCCAGAAAAATAATAACTTAATAATAGCAGAAGTGTAAATCGTTACGTCGAGATTCCTTTGCCATTGAATGGAATCCATTCATAGCTGTGAAAAGACAAAACCAGCCACAGAAATGACTCGCTTCGACAGTTCTTTTCAATACGCTGACGAGAGACAACACACCGAACACTGAAATACGAATCGCAATTTTAAAAAGCTTTTGATTGATTAAGAGCGCTGTAAGACTCTTCAATAAAGTGCTTTTGAAAGCCCTAACAGCTTTCGTCTCAGATCCTGATGCTTATCAACAGATGTTGGCATTTTGAAGGTTTTCCTTCAGACTCTTTTCAATGGAAATGTTGCAAAGT
>BMAW01039207.1:132213-259890 GCA_019974015.1 Nephila pilipes | reverse complement strand
ATCTGGTGTTGCCAAAAAAATATATCTTAATAAAGAATATTGAAAAAAATATCACTTTAAGTTTAAATCGTCTGCTTTTAAAAGTAGAATAGGTAATATCTTAAATAAAGTATCACATTAGATTAAATCGTCTGCCTTTAAAAGTCGAACAGATAATATCTTAAAAAAGTATCACATTAAGATTAAATCGTTTGTTTTTAAAAATTGAATATGTCACAATATCCAGAGAAAATTTTTACATATGTAAAGTTTTTTGTGAAAAAATTTATTTAATTTTTTTTTTGAATCAAAATAATAGAAACTCAACATTTAAATTTTATTAAATATTTGACAGCAGAAATCTAAATAGCTGTAAATATAGATAATTTGTATTGCACACGTGTAAAATTTCTGTTGCAAGAAATAATGAAGTTTAACAATATTTAATCTTCCTAACTTTGGCAACTAGTATTTGTATTGATAAGCAAAAACTTATGTATTTTCAAAGGAAATTATAGCTTTATTGTTAAAACTGAACTAAACAGTTGGATTTATTTATATCGAGGAATTTTTAAGTTTTATAAACAAATTTAATACCTTTTATGTACATATATTGATAACAGAGGCAACAGAGGAAAGAAATTCTGTCACCGAAATGAAAAAAAAATGACTGTTTCATCGTTAATTTGAATTCAGACACACAAAATCTATTAATATTGAAACTAAATTAATCATCTACTTTAACGTCAACTTTAACTTAGTCCGTAACTTGTTAAAATTGAAACAAAATCTTTATTTATCAAATCAGAATATTCTTCAAAAATGGGATTTGAATATTGGATTTTGAATGTTGTACATTTACTATGTTAACTTTTTTAAAAAAATAATTTAATACTGTATCGCTTGTAGAACAGTTAACGAGACGTTTACGAAATTTACAAATAAGTTTTGATTTTCTTAACTGAAAACGAAAATATTTACAATGCAAATATTTATATTTCAAGATAAATTACGAAAAATAAAGAAAAATAAGATGGTGTTTAAAAAGAAAGTAATTTAGAAGATATAATTATCGTGTATTTAGTAGTATCGCGTATTTAGCTGAAGTATGAGTAGATTTTTAAATTGTTAGATACGAGTACGCTATGACTAACTTAAAAAAAATTTTTCGTACGTTATAAACGATAATGTTTGGTAGGTCTGTATATATTCCTGGTAAAGCTGTAAAGTTAAAGGTTTTACTATCCAATTATATCAAATTATTGGAAAAAGAAAGAAAGTATATCCTGATCCTTTATCCTTTAGATTTTAACACAATAAATCATTTGGATAACCACTCCAGATTTTGAACCCTAATATGCCATTGTTAAAATTTTATGACCAGTAAACTGAGAATTGAACTGTTTTTTTAATAAAAGATTGCAGAGCAATATGTATTGAACTTGATTTGATAGCAAATGTTTCACCGTATTACAATAAGTTAGGTGAGAATTGTCGCATTTTGTTTCCGTTTTATGTATGTTAAGGCATTGTTCAAACGTCTTATTTTGTTATTTATGGCTAAATATAGTGAATTGTTAGAAAATGTTACAAAGAATTGGGCAAATAATCCGAGAAAAACATGTAAAATATGTTCAAATTTAAGATGTTAATTTTTATAACGATTGTGGCATTTTAAACAGAGAGTAAAATTCGTTTTTAAACTTATCCCGACGCCATCAAATAACATAGCGCCAGACGCAGGAAACGTTATCGTAAATTTTGAAAGGATGAAATTTATAAAAAAAATAATAATAATAAATAAAAATTAAAAAAAAAAAAAAAAAATAGAAAGCCATTAAAACAAAAAGCGACACAAAAGGGATCATGTGATATGAAGTAAATTTCTGTTGCAGGCTCAGATCAAAATATCGCCAAAAGACATGTATAGAAAGGGCATCGTTCCTAGAACAACTGATTGGTGTTTGGGAAACAAAACAGCGGCTGCACGTTAGACGTTTCTGAACTTGGGAACTTTATTCCTGCTAGGTTAAATATAGATAATAAGTTTTCCCATATAAGAAAAATCTATAGTTAGAAAGATTCTATATCTTGTTGGAATTTATTCTTGTTTGAATAACTTTTTTTAAGTATATTCAATACTTTAAACTTAGAAGTAAATATATTTAATTTAGAAAATATATAAGTATTTCCTCCTCTCGTAAACGGCAATTTTTTTTAATTAAGGCAGTAATGTATAAATATTTGAATGAATCTTGAACTAAAATGGAGTTAAGTGCTTGTTTGAATTATCACCTGACAGTAATAAAAGGTACTTAACACTGCTACACATAGTAGTTCAAAATAATATTTCCACTATTTCCAATTTCATAAAGATATTCCCAATTTCAATAAAATAATATTTCCAATGACTATAATTCAGTATGAAGCAGTATAGTCATAAATTACTCAACATAATTGTATAAAAATATTTGGAGTGAAGGAAAACAACATGATACATAAAAAAAATATAAATTAAAAATAATATATTTAATGCATATGTTCGTGAAATAACAAAAATTGGAATAATGAGTAACAAAGGGAATTTACAAAAAAATATGAATAAAAAAAGTAAAGTTTTGGCATTGATAAAGAACGTGATTTTTTATTTCTTGTACCACAATTTGCTTAATATTTCTTTTAAATAGTTGATTGAAAAGTGAGATAATATATTCAATTCCTCTTCAAGGCTTTTTTCCCAAGGAATTTCTATCTATAATCTATTTCTATTTCTATCTATAGAATGATTTCACCACGTAGTTCTTTCAAAGGCATATTTCGGTAATTTTCCATTTCGTCGGCTCAACTCCTACCAAGCAGACTTTACTGGCGACAAAGCAACAAATGTATTTCCCTTTGGCGTCGATTGTATCATTTTTGTCACTTTATCGCATGTTCCGGCGAAATGGAAAAATACCAGAATTTCTTATATTCTAGTAAGAGTTGCCAAAAACGACGGAAATAGAATTAAATTTCAGAGTTATACACAAAAACCACACATCTGGGTTTTTATTTATCAGCCACTATGGCGCCATTTTTTTAGTCCATGACAAAATGGTCACCTTAACACTTTTCATAATTTTATCGTAAAAGTTTTTGTATACGTGTTTGATGCCTACTTTCACCAATAATGAACTTTATTTTCAAAAATGTATCATGATAAATTTCTCTTAATTTCTTTATTAGATTCAAATAAAACATATATAAAAATTAAATATTTTTTACATTTAGCTTAAAATATATTCAATTTCATAATTTGTCGTTTGCTTTAATTTTAATTAAATTTAGCGTAAAATATATTTAATTAAATAATTTATCATTTGCTTTATTTCTAATATTTAATTGAATAATTCATTGATTATTTAAAAAAAAATGTTAAGACCTTTGGTGGCTAAATCTTTTCTTTGAAAAACGTTGCATAGAAATATGCTTCATTTTCGCATCAATTTTTTTTACACAGATTTTTTTAATAGATATTAGACTTCCATGCCTGGCAAAGCACTCATGATCTGAATTCTACCACCACTAATAAAAGGCAGCAACTAAACATTAAAAAGGCAGAAATGGCTGAGCAACTAAACATTATTACTTATGTTTTCATTTTTTTTTTCTTTTATATAAATTTTCATTTCATTCCCTGTGTAATACTAAAAATAATTCTTATTTGTATTACTCTTAATTTTCTTTACTAGAGTTATTTTATCATACTTTATTCATCGGTGTTTGTCTAATTAATAAACTTAACTTCTGGCATTATAATGAATATATTTTAACATTCAATCTCTTAATTATATCTAAATTTCTTTTGTTCATCAGATGAAAAAAAGAAGAACTGTAAAGTTTTAAAGTAGTCAATGTCACAACAAATTGAAAATATAAAATTTAAATATAGAAAATAAATAGCTTCTTTTTTCTTATAGTAAGCGAAAATATTTTTCTAAAAAAAATATTCATTATGTAAATGATTAGATTAATGTATTTGAAGACTTTAAGCACATTATTTCAATATAATGATAAAAAATGTTCGCAAAAGTTTTAGGAACTGTTAAGAAAATAAAAAATAAACCTAAAATATTCTTTGTATTATGCATTATTTAAATTAAAATTATGAATTCATTTTTATAATTTAAGAATTGAGTTACTTTAGTCTATGAATTAAACATTTAGATTTTGATAATCAATTCTTTGACGTCAACTCGGCGCGAATAATATGATTAATTCAAAATGTTTTATTGCTTATTATGAAAAGTCTTATCACTTAACTCTATAAATATGAATCAACTGTATATGATAGATATCACAGGGTATTTTTTCAGTTTAAAGAGTTTAAGAAAGCTTTTGAAATTTATTTTATTTATTTATGGAAGATGTTTAAATCGATGGACTTCATACATACGTATTTGATTATAACAATGAAATATATCAAGATAAGTTATAACACTACTTTTTATCGTTCTCCTAATATACCTCTATAACTTTAAGGGTATTTTCAACTTTTTTATTTCTTTAGTTTTCTTTCGCTATACATAAGGAATTTACATTTACATAAAGATGTTTGTTATACATATTATATTCAAGTTCATATCCATACTTTTTTTAAAAGAATTTTTGAATTACCTAACTTATTTTTGCGTCAAAACCTACTCACATTAATTTTATAAGAAATCTTTAGCTTGATAAATGCAATGATATTTAAAGGTAGAAAAGAGCTTAAAAAAGTTGAGATGACTTTTCTGTCGAATAAATGATTATACAGCAATGTTTTTTTTTTTTTTTTTTCAGAATTGAAAATGTCGATTCTTAAATAATTTTATCTTGAAAATCGAGGTTTCTTAATAGAACTTATGCATATAAACATTTTGAAGTATTACATTCTATCAATTTCTTCTCAGGTTATTAAATACTAGTGAGAGAATTTTTGAATGACAGATTTGAAATTATTATAAATAAGATTTATGAGCTTAAAAGTCATAGATGTTGTTGTTATAAATGCTATTGTAATGTAAAATAATAAGTCTACTGTAATACATTATAAAATGATGGAAAATAAAAGAGGAAAAATTGTTCATATGTATTTGTATGTAATATTTTAAATTAATGTCATTTTTTTATGAATTCATCTAGGTAACATACATATGAATCAGTAAAGCCATCTAAAAATCAATATATATATATATATTCATAAGACATTTTAACTAAAAGAAAATGATTTGTAATATAACATATTGATTGTTTTTATATGTATATAAATTCAAGAGCGCTACTTATTTCTCATAATATTCTTTTCATTTTAGCGTTCATTAAACCAAATCTTGGTTTAATAAATAATACTTAAAACATAAATTTCCCTTAATCAAGGATTTTCAATTTAATTTTACTTTAAAGTGTAAAAAATGCTACAATAAACAGGAAAAGAAGATAGCTCGTCAATTTTTTTTTTTTCAATTCTGTAACTAAATATGGACTTGCTGAAGTAACCTGGATTATATTTTTAGAATATCGGAATTTATTTCTTAACATATATAGATAGATAAAATTTGGATGTTATCATGCTGATTGACAAATAAACATATATTAGGAAATAAATGAAATTCTTATACTGTACGGTAATTTTGAATTTGTATTCATATTTTGGATGTATATTGTTGAGAATTCTATGTATATGTTAATCAATATTTTAAAACCAGCGAAGTTTTCTGACTAAATCATCCTCACCATAAATACATTCTAAGAGTGCCTAGAGGCACATAAGGCTCCCATTCTAATTCGCTAAAGATTCCGATCCGATGCAGCAATTTTTGGTGTTTATTTTCGGTTACCAATGTTGACTCTAATTGGTGGCATCTTTTGATCATATTTGGCGCAATAATTCGTGTGGTTTGAGAACATAAAGATTTCTTGGTAGATAGGTCTATGCTCTCGGAATATATTTATTCTGAGCAGAGTTTTGGAAATTCTAGATTCATTAGTTCAATCTAATGTTTTATTAATCTAATGTCTAATTCTTTGTTCTATGAATTGTTAAATTTATGATAAAATATTGAAAAACGGACTCAAGGACTATTTCGTATTAGTTTATGTGTCTAGATAGGAGTTATTTCTTTTCAGTCTAGTTACATCCAAGCTCGTCCATCTCGCCGCATATCATACGTCGTCTGATCAGATCGAATTGATCATGATTTCTGTGTCCATCAAAGGTCCAGGTCCATATAATGTTAGAAGTATTGTCTTTGTTCATTTTAAAAAAAGTTTAAACTAAATAATAGTCCTGTCATATATGTACCAAATGTTATAGGTGAAATCATTTTATTTTCCCCATCACATTTGCAATATAATTTTGTTTTTTTTTAATAACAAAAATAAGATATTATTACTAACATTTTTTTCAAGAATATCCATTTTTTCCTTCTATATTTTTGACAGAGGGAAGGTTATAAATATTCTCACTTCCCAGTTTTATGTGAATTATAAAAAATACACTTGAGTTCTTTCATTAATTTCGAAAGCCACTATGTATCTTTTCCTCCTACCTTTTATTAATTACGTGAGAGCCCTACAATTAAACCTTATTAGAAGTCATTAATTTTATTACTTATAATGCATTCGCAACGAATGGTAGATTTACATAACACACGGCATAATACTCCACTTCCAACGAGACCTTCCCATTACCATATATAAAAGATTTTTCTTCGCAACTAGAGCAGAAAACCTTTTAACCCCCCAACGAATAATAGTATAAATCTTAAACCAGCCAATTCAAAAACCAACCGCTCAAGGCCTTTGCAAATTAAATCTCACCAATAAATCTCAGCATCTCCCCACATCTGGTGTAATACAAAAACTGGCCAAGTGTTAAAAATTTAACTCAAGCTTTTTCAAACCTGTCAACTATCAAATGATGAATGGTGCGAATATGTATAATCTGTTCTGTGGCCAGAGTTTAATACAGAATAGCTTCCACTAACAACATAATGGACGTACGGACATGGCATGGTTTCATTAGCTTAATTGGTTACGTAGGCGGAATATCGGGGGCAAAATACTGTAACACGATTTACGTGTTTTGCATTCGAATGAGGCCACCCAATCTGAAAACGGTATCATCCTCTATTTGTATTGGCCAACGGAGCCATGATTGAGATTTGGCCACGCCCGCTGGCGGTCGCTTTGGCTGCTGTATTTGTCGAAGTAAATAGGTGCATTATGTTCTGGAGAAAGAGAAAAATTATCTCCCATTATGCCTGCCTATTCAAAGGTTAAAAGTCAACGTTAGTAAGGATTGAGGATTTAAATATAAATAGGGCACTGTTGAACAAAAATAGTGCACCCATTTAAAATCGGTTACTTAATGCGAAAATGAACAGATTATACCTTGGTAAACTTATTTTATTCTAGAATATAACGTTTTTAATATGTCACTTTTTGTCATTTCGGAAAAAATAGAATTTGTAATATGGAGAGCGGAATGGAAACTGTACAAGTATTTTGTATTACTTTGATGTGCTCTTTGTGCAAAAGGTCATGTTTAAATATTTTTTTTAAAAAAAAAGGCTTGAAATTTTTTTAATAGAATAGTTATTCTAATATTTCTAATAAAATAGCAAAATTTAATTCCACGCTAATTTGCAACGAAAAAAACACAAATTATCAATTGAAGATAAATTTTTAATTCGCATACCCATTAAAATTGTAAATACATTAATCAACAATTCAAAATTTAGTATAAGAAGTAAATCACAATTAACTGATCGCTTTTAGGCTGAGGCTCACATATTAGAGGAATCAAAATTCGAGATGTTATAAAGAAGAGAAAAAAAATCCAAGATTAAAGCTCAGTTTTTCCTTACGACTCGAATGCTTAAATATACAATATTCAACACACGTATAAAATATTTTGCAATTATTACTCTATAAACTGAAGAAAACTGTATTTTGCAACATTTGAATTCTGTATAAATGAAGAGACCGATTTCATAACAAAAAATTTACAATACTTTGTTTGGGCAGTTTATACAGAATAATTGGATACCATAATTTATTTTTTAATTAATTTTACTAGTAAAAATTAGATTCACAGTAAAAGATTTGTATTTTTTTAATATCTATTGACATTTACTATGCACAGTTAAATTAATCGTAAGATGCTAGTTGCACACTGAACAATTGGTACTATTTTTCTCAGTGTCTGCGGATGCATTCGTTCTTGTGAGCATTTTGAAGATCTCCATGGATCCTTCCACCTTGAAATTTTTGAGTGATATGGATTTAACCGCCCCTCTTCATCATCCCATTGCACAAAATTTTCTGTTGATTGAATAATTGAAATTATTATTTCAGCTATTTGATCCTGATAGCCCCGACTAGGAAAGCAAATAACAGCTACAAAAAATGAGACATTTTAGGTGGATGCATTTTGAGTTCTCATGAGATGCGATTTCTATAATATTAAGTCTTAAACTTAATCTCAAAATTTGTGGGCTGCAAAAGTATCAGCTGACCTTTCTCAAAGGTCATAGTTGCGTTTTAACCGTCATCTTTGTAGGAACGTATGAATCACCACAAACTTAACTATTTGTAACTTACATGTAATTCACCTCAACAACATTTCAATGGAAGATAAAGACATACTTTAAATATAGTATTGAAATGTTTCGTCCCTCTTCAAGGATGAGTTTGACATGCACAAAATCTAGCAATTTTGATTTAGACATGAAATTCTAAGCCAGTTTCTAAATTAAAATGCAAGGTACTTGTCATTTCTTTGAAGTAAGTAGTCCTTTAGACTCGGCATCGACGTGTGCTATTTTGATGTTGATTGTATGTGATGGAAAGGTGTTAATCAGTAGATTAATCTATTTAATTAAAAATTAGGATTAAAAACCAACTGTAATGAAATTCAGTATTTGATGTAGTAAAAAGATTTATACAGGGAAATTTTGAAGCGCGGCTTTAGAAAGAGGAAAGCGTAAAAATATTCATTTGCGAGGGGGGTAATTACATTCATTACTTAATTTACATGAAAAACTCTTGATTCTATTTTATCAAAGATGCATCAGAAGAAATAAACGAAAGCAGTCAAATCTCGAGATATTTTAGACAGAATGAAAGTATTTAATGTAACAAATGCAATGAAAAATTATCAAGATTTCTTTAATCCATGTTGCTTTAAGAATAACGTTTTCCCACCATTCTGAAAATTTGATTTAATAATTATAAAGGTCCCCTGTCGTAATATTTAATACTCATGCAAAAAAATTATGTTTTTAAAGATCTTTATCGAAGATAGTAGAAAAATATCACAATAATAATTGAAAAGTATTTTTGATTTCTGTGTCTTAAATGCACATTTCCCTTTGAACCAATTTCATAGAAATTGGATCTAGCATTACAATAACTTATGATTTAAATTACTATCAGTAGCAAATACTAAGAGGTAAAAAGTAACCGTTTTAGGAAAGGAGAACGGGATATTAGGAATGGGAAATGCGAATGGGGGAGGAGAGGGGGTAATTTATTGTGGAGTAAAACGGCGATCGTTATTCGATTTTGTGAGAAGTCCATGAGTATGACGCCCTTCACATCTAAAAAAAATCGCTACCTTAACCTTTCTTGCCAACGAGATTGTCTTCGCCTTTTTGAGGGCAGATGACTGGAAGCAATCCATTTCTTTGTTTGTAGTTTCCTGTATTATAATGAATCCAGATCTCGCTGATGACAACAACTCGACGAGGCACCTAATGGTTGCCAAATTAAAATTAATCAATGGACCATTGCGAAATTTGTTTTAGAATCTCCTCACAGAAGGCAGCACACAATAATAACACCAATGTACATTAGCAACACTATATGTCTTAGATGTTGAGCCACTCTAGAAGTCATTGCTTCTAGTATTTTAGAAACTTAATGAAGTAAATTAGATAATGGTAATACATATCCCAATGCATCTTCAAAAAGTCTAATAGAACTTCATTTTACGTTTTGCAGGTACCATAAGCATTTAAGGTATGTATATAAATATATGAGAAAATATTTATATACATACGTCCGTAAATTAAGTGTCCGTAAGTCGTAATTAAAATTGTTGATAAAAAATGACTGTGTGTGCGTTAATTAAAATTTTTAACAGAATGAAATAAATTTGTTTAATTCATTCTGAAACTATTAATCTAAAATTTTTAATTTATTCTGATTAAAATGGTCACAATAAGTAATTAAAATGTTCAGTAAAATTTAAGCTTAACCTGGAAGACAGAAAAAATGAGCACATTTATTTTAAAAGCATTTTATTAACACACGAATTGTACAAATTTCACATGCAAATAGTAAAGATGAATATTGCTTAGAGTAAATAAATGTATATTTCAAAACAGATACAATAAATATATGAAATATCTGATTGACTAATGAATTCTCAAATTACAAGTCGTACAAATATTTTATTTTCAGCTTCGAATGGCTTAAAATCAGAGAAAATTATAATATTCTAAAAAATATCATGCACAAATGATTATAGACATCGTGTTGTTTCCACTTGCGATATATTGAAATACACATATAAACACAAATTACTTCAAAAGAAGTAATTTAATTATTTCACAATTGACCGAAATATGCCTATGATTAAGAATTATGTGAGAAATAAATGTGTGAAAAAATATTTTTCTTCCGAATTTTATATTTTATAGTTTTAACCTTTCGTGAAAAATTTCGTAACAAAGAACATTTGATTTTAATAAAATTTATCATAAAATTACATTTTATAGATATAAATATAATTCTGAAATACAATTTTTAAATACATCACAAAATAAAATTTTAAGAATTCCATTGCGAGAGCTTTTCGAACAATCATATGCGTTAGTTTGTAATGAGAAAAGTAGATACTTTTGAAAAATAATAATTTTATTAAGACAGAGAGCAAAGAAGAATTACTTAAGAATTTAATTGATACCAAATAAAATTGGAATGAACATTAATTGAGCTTTCTTTTAAAACGAATTTTTGGTTTTAGTTTTTCATTTATTTTCTGAATTCTTTAGGTAAGGAAACGTTTATGTTAAAAATGACAAATTAGATAATGACAAATGCAAAATTTTACAGATAATGTATTTTTATTAATTAAAGCTTAATTAGAAGACAATAAAAGTTATTATTATTACTCAGCTATGAAAAACTATCTCAGAATTTTTTTTTAAATAATGTGATTTAAGAATATAAATAGAAAAATTTTTCATAAATTATTTTTTTTAGGTATTGACGTCTTCTATAATCGATATCTCATCTGAAACAAAATATCTACTTGTTACAAATATCAGCTGAATTGAGTTAAATCCCTACAGTGTCCAATCTCTATTAAAATTGTTTTTTTTTTTTTCTTACTTTAATTTTTTTTTCATATGTTTCAGGTTAAGAAAATTATTGTTGTATTCAAAAACTCTTAAATTAATTAAGGGTATGTAATATAAGTTTTAAAAATTGGAATTAAAGTAACGAAAATTAATGTTCGTGATTTATTCTTATATACATATAAAAGATTTACAGTTGTTTTTATTGAATTTAATACCTATAAAACATTAGAATGAAGGATTTTGAGAAATAAGATAGCTTTACCGTTAGCTTTTTATAAAATAAAATTTGGAATTTGTATTGGATTTTTGTTTTGTCCATATATTTATGAAGTTTCTCGCCTAAAAGAATATTAGAATTTCCTATTTACATTACATATTTTATGGAATTTTTATCCGTGTGTTAAGTAAATTTATTTTCGTATTGTGTAAATTTTTTATGCTTTGCTTGGTTTTTTTTTTTACAGGCTTATATTTAGATAGATGTAGAGTCTTATATTTTGTTGAGGTTCAAAGCTTTTGAGAATTGAATTAGAATGATTCAACCAATGTATGAGAAAAAGCTGATTTACATTACACCGCAATACATAAGCAAGAATAGAAATAGTTAATATTACATATGATGGTTATTTATCAAGAATAATTAATGTTAAATCTGTAATATAATATCAGACATCATACAAGTGTGATTCAGAAATCTTCATTTATCCTACTTTTAATACAAAGACAAAAAACTTTTCGCAATTTTTTATGCAGAAAAATGAATGGAATTACATTCCTCTACAAGGTAGCAATTAAAAATTTTAAAGATTTTTTTTTTTTTACAAATTGATTTTTTACAAAGTTTAGAGAACTAACCTAATTAATGATATATTAAGAATAATTATGCTTTAAAGATGAGACAAACACTTTGTGATAGTAATATCGCAATGAAATATATATAAATAAATTTTTAAAAATGTAAAATTCCATCTTTCGAAAACACTTTTCTCCGTTGTACAGTGTGCAACCCATGACTGATAAGTCACAGCTCGTAGCTTAACACTTGACATTTTGCCACTTATCCACATCGATAACTTTCTAGAATTCAAATGTCTGAAAGACTTATTTTCCACCGACTAGAAAATGTCCCTGGCGAATAACTGTTTCACAGTCATCCATAAGCGAACTTTTAAATACACATGAAAAAAGGCGAAGAAAGTCAAAAGTAATAATAGATCTCAGAAAATTCCATTATTTCTGAAGCATTGTTGGCTTGACCTCTGTTGAATTGATGAAAATGGAACGTGATGCCATCCACGGTGTCTTCTTTCTTGCGATTCCTCAAGTTTGGGATAACCACATCTTCAGCGAGCATCGAGTTGACGTGCAATTCTAGTTCACATTCGATGCCTTTCCTCACATAATAAGTCTTTCGAAGCCTCAGCCTGACGTCCTTATCTCTGGCAAGGCTGAAGCTGACGGCCATGTCTTCCCTCTCAATTTTGTCTTCTTGTATCTTGTACAAGAAGCGGAGGTTACCGTCATATTTCGGCTGCCGGACAGAAAAAAAATTCGTGTCCAGCCGGACGGGAAATCCGACACCCACCAAGAAGATATCATGGTTGGTTACGGTGAATCGGATTCCGCAGACTCTGATGGGTCTCACCGGCGAATGGAAACCTGTAGGTTTGAAACGAGAGGCCATGAAGAAGTCTGGTGGAACAGTTCTCTTGGTCATGTCCGATGAAAGTCCTTTGGGCATTGGTACGATTCCTGGAATGGCCAGGTTCATGAAAATGGAATAGCACTCGTCTTTCGAAAGAAGTCCGTTCTTTGCTGGTCCCTTACAGAACTCTTCCGCTGTCATGGCGAGAAATCGAACATGAGGCAAGACAGTGTCCAGAACTATCCTCAGGTTTTCCATTTCGATTTCTACGCTGCGCCTTTTACATTCTTCTTCGGCCCATAAATGGACGGCTGAATAGAGTGAAAATTCTGAGTAAATGTTCAAGTAAGGCCGGCTGACTATGGTTTCCAAAGTGGCAACAGACACGGATGGAAATGTTGAACATGTAAGAACGTGATGGGTTTGTCTGTCGATGATGTTGAGACATTCGTATATAAGATGGTGCGCTTCTAGAACGGTGGCAAATTCATACACCTGACAAACATTCTTTGGTGACACGTGGGCCTCGATGAAGACAAAACACTCCCTCAGAAGATGGGGTAGGAGATACTTTTTGGCGGCATAAGCTGTTAGCATAGCATCTTCGACTGTTGTAAGGTTCAATGTGTCTGTGTAAGCATACCTAGATGAAAATTAAGAAAATCATTTATTAACAAAAGAAAATTGAATGTTAAATTTTTCGCTAAGCTTTCAAAATTCAAAGCATCTAAATAATTACAAAATCAAAGTGTCTAAATAAATATTAAATCAAAACATCTTAGCAAATAGAAAATCAAAACATTAAAGCCATTATAAGATCACGAAGTAAATGCAAGTATTTTGATTTAGAAATTAAATTTAATTTTATAAGATTCCCCAAGTTATTTTAAGTTAAAAACTTTCAAAATATTATCCTATACTTCAAGAAAGGGCATTTTATGGTTTAAATGAGAATACATGTTAACATTTCATCGTATTGAAATTATTAGTCAAGATATAGTCTGTGAAGTAGGCTATTGCGATTTTCCTTCTTCAACTAACCTTTGGAGTATTTCTCTGATTTTATATTTAGGTTCCCAGCTTCTTAAAATTAAGTAAACCTCGGATGGGGGGGGTGAATAAATATAATCAAGTGGTATAAAAGCGACAGTGAATTGATTTGAAATAATTATGTTATGGTAACAAGAAGAATGTTTCTGTGATATGAGAGGAAGTATTTTAATGTATACAGTTGATTTGGTGAGAATAGGACTCAACACTGTCGGGCAATTACAGGAACTACTCGCATCATATTTTGGTAAGCGTATTCTTTGATAGATCATAAAACATGTTAGTTCTCGCGGAAAAAGGAAGTAAATTGTTTGGGAGCACTTCCCTTATTAGGAAAGTTAATGAACATATTTCTAGATACAATAGACTGATTTATTTCCTGGTCTGTGCTTGAACTAATGTTGAAATTTAGATCTTATAATTAGAATAACCTTTAAAATGACTAATGAGACGAGTAATAGGATACCGCGCGTTACAAGTCCAGTACTGACTATCTTAGACCAAATACTACATTCGACATAAATTATTTATTTACATTAATTCTTTTGAAAACTGAAGTTTTCTATCAAATTTGCTCGCTACCATTTGTAAAGAGCATTTATTAGAATCAAACAACGGCTGAAGCAATTTAAGGAATGACAAACTTTAGAGACAAATTAAACATCTACGCGAGATTTAATTATGGAACAAATGGTAATGGATGATTTTGAAATATATTTACCCAGTGAAACTAATCATTGTTGTTAATTACAAAGCTATATTGTTGTCTACATTTGACTAAGAGTCGAAATAAGTAATGAAGTACATATTAATTAAAATTATTTTACATTTAGAAATTTATACTTAAAATTTAAATATTGAAAGAAAATATAGTTAATGGTTTGAAATTCTAATTTATGTATTAAAATCATCTGTATTCAGGGAATCATATGGAAAATCTATAAAATGTAAGGTTTTATCAAATCGGCTCGTTTTCAAAAATGCTACAAATTTTTTACATTTGTTTTGGAATTAAGGATAATATAGGTGTAGTAATATCAAAATGAAAAAAGAAAATGGTTTGTTAATCATTATGTTGAGGAAATGTTTTGAGCTTTACATAAAAGTTATAAGGATGGATTACAAAATGGTTCGTAATTTAGTTATAAAATTTTAAAGATTGCTTTATATGGTTTCAGTTAGAACTAAGAGAATTTTGACAACTTTTTTTAAAACCAATCATTGAAGGATTTTTTTAAATTGCCATCTTAAAAAAAAGTTATTTTATAAATGTCACACAGTGCACAGGAAAAGAATTCTTTACTTTTATAGTAAATAAATATTTATTTTATTGAATTACTTTTACAAAATTTATTTTTTATTGCATCCATTTTGTACGTTTAGTAGAGTATCATCAAATCAAATGGCACAATATATCTATATATATATATATATATATATATATACATATATATAAATGCGTAATAATATATATATATATACATATATATAAATGCGTTCTAATATATATATATATATATATATTGGAACGCAATCGCCAATAATTTTTCATACTCTCTTAATAAACATATTTTACTTTGCAATAAATAAACTATTAATAAACTCAGGGACCAAAAAATGACAAAATAGAAAATTTCGCTAAATTCTACTCATTTTACTTCTAAAGCATTGTGTATAAGGTTCCAAACACGAAAGACACTCATCTTTTAAAACATATTTCTCCCAATATTTGTTTATATATATATTAAATTTCGGAATTAATTCATTACAAAATATATCTCTCGTTTATTTCGTGATTTATTTGCCATTTAAATTCTCTACATCAAAAAAGACATTGATGAAACAGTTTTATAATTTTAATGCTAAAGAAATTACTCATCTTCAAGTCTAGAAATAAATAATTCATTTTGAGCTATTTCGTCATAACCTTACAGCAATATGTCTGTGACGTTAAGGTTATCTATTTCATATTTCACTAGTGATTAACCAATACTAGTGAAATATGAAAGATTAAATATGTCGTATTGTAATATCTAAAATGAATAACATTAACTAAAATTTACATATTTTGGAAAAATTAGTGTTTTCCGAAAAAAAATAACTATTATTCAAAATTTTTCATACATTTCATTGTTTAAGAGGCCAGTATTAAATATTGCAAAAATAAATAAACAAAAATATCTGAGGTTTAAATGCGTGGGGAAGTCAGAAGTTTATTTTCCTTGTTCGAAAGCTTCAATTTATTTTGTTGTGTTCTTTATTTGACAAAATATGTAAGACTAGATATTCTGAGAAAAAATGTTGTGTTATGAATAACTAACAAAAAAGTTCTTAAAGAAAAAATTTAAAACAAGAGAAAATATACATGGTATGCTTTAAAGCTGTGTTTTTATAAAAAATACAAATCACGAACAAAAGAGTCAGCATGACCATAAAAAATTATTATGTGCCCTTGATGATTCTGATATTCAGTGATTATACAGATGAGCTGGGGAATTTTGATGGAATCTCAGATGTGGCACAATTGACATTGGCTAAAATTGAAAAATAATCATCATTTCGTTTTATTTTTACCGCTTTAAATCGAATGTAAAAATAAAAATAAAAAAAAAACCGGAACGTTATTTAGGTTTCTCATGATTTTGTATCAATTGAAGACACGATTTTAAATTATACATCTAAATAAAACACTAAAAATAAAATTTTAAAAATTTAATAAAAATATACATTATAAACTAATCCAATTACAACATAATTTCTAAAAATAATTGAAATTATCTAAAATTTTTATAATCCAAGCATTTTAAATTAGTATGATTAGTTTTTAAAGCTTATTTAATACTTATTTTTTTTAGAACAAAATATGTTACATTTTTTATGAACTTGTTCTCATCGTAAAACTCTGATATTAATAATCAAACATCACAAAACTGAACAATTTTCCTTGAAAATTGCATTGTGCAGAAAAACTTTAGTACTTAAATACAATAAACATGATGAAATCAAGAAATTTTTTCGTCTTATTCAAATTTGTAATGAAACATTTACATCAGTGACTCAAAAATTCCTCTTACAACCAATATGAAACTATAAATTTAACAATTAAAAGTAGGCACGATTGCGAATAGAATTCTCATGTTAATTTTATTGTTTCATTTAAAATAAGATCATTTATAAAAATGATAAAAAAAAAATTCTTTTGTATTTACAATTCGCTTTCATAAACATGACCTTTCAAAAATTTCATTTTTGAATACTGCTGAGATACTTATGGAATATTTTTATAATTCGAACGAACGTACATTATGTCTTTATTTTATAAACGAGTCAAATATTTTTGTAAGGGGTTAATCTAAGGAAGAAGGACTGGAATTAAATAGTTAATTGAATTAATCCTTGTATGTTCAAGTTTCTTGATATCTGGATCAATAATCATTCATTTTTCATTTAATTGTAATAAAGAAATAATTTTTTAAGATATATTGAATATAATGCTTTATTCTATTACAGACATTTGAAAACTAGTCTCTTTGGCTATTCTTAAGGGGTTTCAGGATTTTTAACTGTTATCAATATTTGTGGGAAAAAACGTTATATTTCAAACCAATATAACTTATGAATGAAACAAAACAGATACCGAACCCTTTTCCATATAATATTCATATGTATTTACATAAGCAGTCCCATTTTCACATTTTTTTTTTTTTAAAAAGCCCTTTAGAAGTTATAAACAAACATGAGTTGGATACTTTTTTTAAAATTACGAAAATCATTATTTTACTGCGAGCAGGTGTCTGAAATGCGACATAATTCAAAATTAACAAATGTCATCTTAATTAGTAGAAATACTCAGTTTAGAAGTTATACATACTTTAAACATACTTTTAAAGTTACTTCAGATTTTTATACATACTTTTAAACAATTTTAAAGAAATATTTTTTGAAAAGATAACAAGTGTTAAAAAACTATGAAATTTAAAAATTCCTATTAAAATTCAAATTAATTTGTCTAAATATTGGTGTACAAGTCATAAAGAAACTTATTTTCAACTTGTGTATGAAATTTCAAACAAATATGACAAACAGTTTCTGAAAAATCCTTTGTATGAACTAAACTTTATTGTTTTGAGAAAAATAAATTAATAAAAAAAAATTGAAACAAGGTTTAGTTTGTTCTCGATGACTCTGGAAGTTTTAGTAGCTTCGTTAAAATTTTGGCTCTAAAATGTTTAGTGAAGTTTGGGTTCTAACATAACTTTTTACCAAAAATATAAAATTTTAAGTTTTAAGAGTCCTGAGACCTCTTAAGGGGACTTACTACCTTTCGAAATCAAAAGTAGAACATTTTGACAAACTTTTTTCGATTCTTCATAAATCAACCATTTTTGCTCATTTCAATATGAAATTTTGCCAGTTTGTGTAATAAAGTATATAGTTTAAATTATTGGGTCAAGTTTTGCTATTAAAGTAATATATTTTCTTAAACAACATGAAATATGACTACAAAAATTTAAAAAATAAATTAACTTACGTTACCTACAAGATAACATTTGAAAAATGAACAGTAGAACCATAATTCTTATACCAAATTAAAGCAAAATAATGACCTTATTCTGTAAACCTCAAATTTTAAAATTATCTTACACTAAAAAGAATTGAAAAATTAAAAAAGTTATTAAGTTTGTATTTAGTAACTTTTTTTTCATGTATCATGTTATAAAACAAAATTTAATCATCCCATTAACTAAACAGAGGTTCACAGAATAAAGATCTACAAGTACAACACTCACGTAAAATTTTAAATCTCTACATGCAAAACATTTTTTTTAATCCTGTGGGAAAGTGTGAAAATAAGAAACTGAGAAAAAGAGGTTTGTTTGCATTGCATTTAATGGAAAAAGTCGCTTCTTACAATTATATTTTTTTGTTACACAGGGCGCAATAATTGTCAGATTTTGACGCGGTTTGCTTTAAAATGCTCCTAACATTCAACAATTTTTCTTGAAAACAAATTTGAAAATTCGAATTTTTGAAGGTGCAAAGGTACTAAATCCCATTAAATAAAATTCCTAATAATCTAAAAGTAAAATTATTTCTGCTTTCAGAAAATACTGGGAAAATCGTGATTTAAAGATACAAGAAAAAATTTCAATTTAATACCAAAACAACTAACAAAATTAGCAATGTTAAGAAAACCGTCGAATAATGGGAGTAGCTAGAACCTCTTTGAAAGCGATTCAATGGTAAAAAAAAAAAAAGTTTTTCTCCTGCATTTGATCTGCAATTACTCTTAAATCGCTTAATAATTGATGAGTATGATTTATCCGCGACTATGCATTATTTCGAAAGCATTATTATGATAAGCAAACGTAGCGTAGAAAATGATTTTTATTGATACATTCCTCTCGGCTTCCCCACTTATTTATCAGTCAAGCTTCATGGCTTTTAACTGCTAGTTCTATTCGTAAAGTTAAGAACATAAAACAAACCATAAGCTATCTTCATTATTTATTTTATTACCGAATTGCGAAATAAACGCTTTATTTGACAGGTCTGAGTTAATCATACTTTGCGTTTTTTGAACAGAAGTATTTTTTTACACATATCAAGAGCAGATGTTTAATATATATAAAAAAAAGATTTGAATACTCGCATGCAGAACATTGCTGGATAAAATTACAAATGTTTTATCCTTCTCATCATTTAGTCGCTATCACTTATGTTCTTCATTGTTAGCAGAAATTCACTATATTTACTTTCATTAATATTCTTCTATTCTCTATAACATAAAAATTTATCAGCAGAAGGAAATAATAATCTAAATCGATAACAATCGGGGTCAGTAGAAAATTTATACCTATCTGGATCAATTGCGAAGGCGACCAGTTTATTAAAAAATAACTTTTAAGAATTCTTTATTTTGTGTGCTACATACATATATATAATCAATATTTTACTCTATTATTGTAAATTACAGACCTTAATTATTATCTATTGAAGTTATGTTAATTTTAAAGAGCTTCAGTTTTAGTACAGTAAATAGTTATAAATCAACAAATAACTAATATTTATGACATCAATTTGTGAATAAGTAGTCATTATTTGTGAATAATTTCAAAAACTGAACAGTAAAATGTGGGTACAGTTTTTTTAAAAATATAAAACATACACGTTTATTGATAAATTATTTAATTTAAAATATTCTGAAAGAGAATAATTATTTATGCAGGACGTAGGTTAACGGTATAGACGCAAATTTGCAATAATCCTTTGGAAATCTAAATATATATATATACATTAAAAGATTACAAAAATTATAATTAATTTAATAAATGGTAATTAAAAGTAAGAAGTAACGAGATATATTTCCGTAACCAAATATATTAACATCTCAAGAAATAAATTTCTTTGTCGTTTCAATTCATTGTTGTTTGAATTGAATAAAAGACTCAAACTTCGTATTTAATCATCTCACCTATTATTCAATTTTTTCAACTTAAATAAGACAAATTAGCAACTTTAATTCTAATTGAAATTAGTTGAATTTAAATTTTAGTTAATTCATAAATGTATAGACTAAACTAAGTACCAAGATTTGATAAAAAGCAATTATATTTGCGTGTACATCAATGATTTATAAAAAAAAGTTCTAAGAATATTGTTTTAATTTTTCATAAGAAACCTTTTAAGAGAGGAATCAAAAATATTTCTGGAGATTTTACAATGTTCACAACAAACGTTTTAAGAAATGCTGTGAAAAATTGTGGTTTCGAATTTGAAAATAACTGTTCGAGACGAAAACCAGTTGAAATAGATTAAGTTCGGAGCTCGTTTATTAATAAGTATTGCTCCTTTTTACTAATAGTATTTATAATTTTTTTTTTCAATTTTTTTTAATTATGTTGATTTACTATAAGGACATAAAAAAAATATATTAATTATATAAGGAAGTTTTTTCGAAAAATTCCCGTAATTTTCTCATTTAATTTCATAAAGATTTTGAAATTCTTAATATTTAAGTATTTAAAAGATATTAACTTTTTTCAAAGGAATGATCGAAAAATAAATAGACTGGACTTCTAATTCGTAATTATTAGAAGCAATAATTTCAAACAAGCTTACTAACAGAATATATTACTTAGGCTGAATAACAAAAAAAAAAAATGTTATGGAAATGAATAAATATTTTTTCAAAGTTCTTCAAGTATTTATAAAAAATTAATAAATTCAGCACCCAGTAATAACAAATAAGTAAACCTAAAAATAGTTCTATCATCGAATGTGAATGAGAAAGTTTTAAAAGTTTTTCTATAATTATTAAAAGTATTTATTCTACCACTTGCCAAATAATACTAAAACGAAAATCTGAATTACATTGTATTCTTAAAAAGGGAAAAATATATAAATAAAATCATACACAAATCTCTGATTAAACTTTTAATGTTACATATTTATCTATATATATATATATATATATATATATATAGGTATGTGTGAGTGTGAATTTTTTCTCTTTGTAGAAATAATATATTTAACTATATTATTAGCAATAAAATTTTAGCATGTTGTTATGTAATAAAAATAATAATTATAAGAAGTTTTTCACGAGATGCATTAATGCAAATTGTCCTACTAATTTTATTAATCTAAAAATATTTTACATACTATTTTTATTGATTAATCCGACTAATTTTATTAATTAACAATTAAAAATGATTTTAAGATAAATTTGTATATATATATTTATATTTATATATTTATATATATATATATATATATATATTATAAATTTCCTGAAATAAAGTCTAGTACTATTTTTTCTTTAAGGAGATTGTTATTAGTATTTTTTTCCTAACTGTACCGTTATAAAAGTAAAATCTAGATCAATTATGTATTCTTTAAGGTGCGCTAAAATACCAAAAAGCGTAAATAAATAAAAGAAAATTAGTTTTAGAATTTTTATGTATAATATGATCCTTTTCGTTTCTTATACAATGTTGTATGCTACTAAGGTAGGATACAAGTTATTATGTTTTATATAAACAGCAAATACAGAATATTAAAATTTAATAAACTGGCGTTACTAAGATTATTTAGTAAAATGTAAATATTGGCTTACATAAGATGTCAAGAAGTTCTTATTTATGTACCATTTAAATATCATGCGTAAGGAAATGTTAGTTAAAATCCACAAAAAACAAAATATTTTAAGAAACATGTAAAATGAGTTACAAATCAAATTAGAATTTTCGTTAAAGGTCAAAAAAAAAAAAGTCTAGAAAGGTCTTTCCTTAAATGTGCCGTTATGAAAATAAATGAAGAATGTTTAATTAATTAAGGTTATTTTATTTAATGAAATGAGTTAATCACAATCGTGTAGGAACATTTAAAAGAATTACTAACAATTTTGAAGAAAGTTAAAACTGGATTGTTGCCGTAAAATATATGTATATATTTGTATTCATATTTTAATTTAATCAAATGCTTCTGGTCTTTTATCTTTATTCATCTGAAATGAGGAAACTTCTTAAGACTGATTTAAACATGATTCCTTGTTTTCATGATAAAGGTAATTATATATTCCTTTCAGTTTCTTAATATGCGTGGAAAACATTTGGAAATTAAATAATCTTTTTGTTTCACATTACAACAAGTTCTTACTTTAACTGAGTAGCTCTTTTTTAAATGCATATATCAATTATAATATAATACTCATTAAAATTGTGAATCAAAACTATATTTCATGGACTCGTGAGGCACCGTGGTAACAAAGTGGTCACGTTCGCGAGTTACCAGCTGGCACTCGTTCCATCGAGCCCTGATGTCATTGAAGAATTCCCATGTAATGGGACTGATGCAGATTAAATCCGTCAAGGTTCCAAGTCCTCACATTGACATAATGTGGAAGTTTGAATAGTGGTGTGGTAGCTCAGTTTTCTTTGCCTCGTCACTTGATTGAACTTTAAAATTATATGGTCGGTCGCCAATAGCCATTTTATTGCTTCTAAGTACGACGTTAATAAGCAATCAATCAATCAATTTAGGGGCTCCAAATTGAGCGTGAAACTCTCCTTACATGGCACTTACCTCCGAAATAAAATACTATTTAAAACGATCGCGAAACGTAATATTTTAAAAATTATTTAAGCTTTATAAGTTAACAATTTTATGATAAATGGAGTAAAATTAAGTAAATATAAAAAAGCCATCAATTTTTTTACTTAAAAATCATTCATTATTCCGGTTTTAAATCATCGCACGGATACCCATAGAGGTACATAATCAGTCTACAAAAATATAAAAAGGTAATTTAGATGCCTCTGCGATAGAATAGGGCGTGAAAATTGTGTTTCAGAAATGCTTGCTAGACTTTTCTATAATAATAGAAGGCATAGTTAAAAAGATGTTTATATAGATTTTGGCAATGAATGCTTTAAATAAATGATTTTTCGATAGTGAGTGTATAATAACGAAATTAAAACTTTTGACAGATACTAGCCAAAAAAATCTGCATTTGATCAGTTGCATCTCTTTCATTAAGAAACCGACATTTCTTTATTAAATGTTTTCTAATGTAAACAAACTTCAAAACTATAAATAAACATTATTTGATATAAAAAAATTTCATTGGTGTAAATTTGTAGGACGGCAATCGTTTTCAAAGTTAACATTTATATAACATTTTAACTCAGAAGTTTTCAAATTTTAAATTTAACTTTAATAAAATACTTATCATGAATAAAGGAAGCTAGCATTGTTTCGAAAAGATATCTAATTTATGTGATATTGAATAAAAAATTCTGAAGATAAATGAAACAGTAAGTTAATTGTTGGAGTCGGAATTCGAATTAAAATCTTTTCAGCTTTGAGGTTATATCCAATGATAATTAAGGGAATTAAACACCAATTATTAGCTTTTTCATATTCGAAGCAAATTCCTCTTATGGGTAAGCATTTAATGTATAA
Organism: Nephila pilipes; assembly: GCA_019974015.1. Classification (NCBI taxonomy): domain Eukaryota; kingdom Metazoa; phylum Arthropoda; class Arachnida; order Araneae; family Nephilidae; genus Nephila; species Nephila pilipes. The sequence continues at coordinate 235,860 of BMAW01039207.1, read as the reverse complement.
AAAATGTATCATTAATGAATCTAATACGGCGAAATAATTTCATCAAAATCACAAACCAGGAAGTTTTATTCTTCCAATTGCAGTATAAAACTATTAAAATTTTTTAGTTAAAATTGAGGAAGTGCCTTAAACTTGAGATCACGACAAGAAATATGTGCCAATAACAAATTATTAAATTTATTTCTGATAACGCAAGAACTAAGTATTTTAAAAAATTAACAACAACAAAAATTATCCCAAAATATCAACTATCCAGAAAATATTAAGTTGCGAATTGCGTGAATGCAAATGGCACACAATAATTTTTAAAACGTTTTTCTGAATTTCACTTGGTGTGTGTGTCATCAAATTTTCGATCGTTTTAATAACTTCCCTCAGCGGTGAGCTTTGAAATTCGGAACTGTCAATGTACTCGCCGTAATAATGCACATATTTAGACGTTTGTGACAAGTTTTAATCTAATATTTTCTTAATAATGCAGTTTTAGCCCAAACATGTATGATTTCAAAATTGGCACCAAACTTGGCGATTGTTTTTGCTGATACAAACTGTGAAACGGAACAGGGTAGCCACATTTGGCAAAATACTGCCAAATAATTCTTGTCGCCAAGGATAAACCTTTCCTGAATTCTGGTTCCCATTTTTTTTAATAGAATGACTTACAAACTTTCAAATGCATGTTTCGATTTTATGAGTATTATGAATTTCTTAATATGCTCACAAATGTATCTTTTTAAGTAAATTTTAAAGTTAAAAATAACTAACAGTTTTAACTAATATTTCAATAATTTTCTTTAATAAACTTTACTACCATATAAAAACGTTATTTTTAAAAACGTTGGTTTTTATATCGAATTATTTATAATATAACAACGCATTAAAATTCCATATCAAGAAATTTTTGTTGCTATTACGAGGGTTGCTATTTATATTTCTGTCCTAATAATGAAAAAACAAATATGTAGGATCGAAATTGGTTTTATTGTTTTTCAAAATATTCTCCATGATGATCAATACACTTTTGCATGCGTTTGAACCAATTTTCAAAGCACTTTTTCCAGTCCGATTGAGGTAACTCCAAAACATGCGTTTTGAATGCATCAACCGCTTCTTCGAGGGTCGAAAATCGTTGTCCACGTAATTTATTTTTGATGTGTGGGAATAAGAAGAAGTCATTGGGTGCCAAATCAGGGCTGTACGGCGGATGACCCATCAGTTCGATCTTTCGCTCCGTCAGAAATGCCTTTGTTTGAGTCGATGTGTGAGAGCTCGCATTGTCATGATGAAGAATGATTCGCCTGTTCTTCTGCTTTTTTCGAATTTCTCCGATGACTTCTGGCAAACAAATGGTCGTGTACCATTCAGAATTGACCGTCCTGCGTTGCTCTAACGCCACTATTGCCACATGACCGTTAATGCCGAAGAAACAGGCAATCATTTGTTTCGATGTGCTTCTTCCACGAACAACTTTTGTTGGTTTTGCCTCATCTTGGAAGACCCATACAGTTGATTGCTGTTTTGTTTCCGGCTCATATGCATAGATCCATGATTCGTCACCTGTGTAGATGTTATACACAGCCTTTGATGTACCTTGAATGTATTTTTCCAACATTTCCTTGCACCAATCGACACGAGCCTTTTTTTGAGCGTTTGTCAGATTATGCGGGATCCAACGCGAACAAATTTTTTTTACGCTCAAATGTTCATGCAATATTTTATTGATGCTAGTCATACTAATGTCCAAAGACGCCTCTATCTCACGGTATGTCACATGACGATCTTGCTTTATCAGTTCACGCACAGCATTGATCTTTTCTGGCACAACAACGGATTTTGGACGACCTGCACGGGATTCGTCCTGGATCGAACATCGACCACGATTAAATTCGTTATACCAATTTTTTACAGTGCTGTAGGATGGCGCTTTATCGCTGTATAAAGAATTAAGTTCATCGAAGCACTCTTGTCTTGACAATCCACGTCGAAAGTTATGAAAAATAATGGCACGGAAATGTTCACGATTCAATTCCATTTTTTGACAGAGAAGAACTTTTCAATTTACTGTCAACAACACAAATAAAGCTATAATGGTAAATCGTTTGCTGAATTTATGTTTAAAAATATCAAACTTTCGATTAAAATCGTCTGCGGTCGCCTAGCAACACTTACTGTTGCCAAGGCCTGAAATATAAATAGCAACCCTCGTAATGTTAGATCAGTTACAATCTCTTTCAATAACATAGCAATTTATTTAAAATAATCTCTTCAAAATTAACTATCAGGGAATTCTATGGTGCTAATTAAATTGAATTTCTAATGAAGATCAAAGAGGGATTTATGCTTATGATCATAATTCAGGGACACAACGAGAAAAAAATTGAGAACCGTTATATTATTCAAAATCATATAATATTTTTAAACTAAAAATAATTTCAAAAGTATCTCCGAATAGGGAACCGTACATGTTACCAATTGACATTAAATGTTAAAGTTAATGTTGAGATCGAAAGAGTGTGGGCTTCAACTTTTGATTATTATCATGCTGAGAAGAAATTTTGAGAACTATTGTTATTCAATAATTTTTCAATAACGTAACAGCTTACAAGTACTTATGAATTTAAAATTTTGATTTTTCTAAATAAACGTAATATTATTTACATTTTTTAAAAAAAAATTATTTTTCCTAATGTTATTCTCAAAAATGTTTCATATTTGAATTTTGTATTTGTCAGTAATTCATTTTTCCATTTCAATCCTCTCCCAATTAAAGATTTTAAGTAATGAAACACAGTGAAATATGATTATTTACTACAGTAATTGTCTTTATTTGTCTTAGTATATAATCCTATGTTCCCTAAATATTTTTCAGATCCTCAATACATAATATTTTTTATAAGATTTTTAATGAAAAATTTATATATTCGGGATTTAAAGTGCTCTTAAAAAGATGAAAGAGCAACATTTGCTACATTTACATATAAGATATATTGCATAATCACTGAGATATGTAATGTATTATACGAGTATAAGCTCAGCAAGTGTTTTTAAAATGTTATGTTTTCTAACTGAACCATGGTTTCAGAATTAAATGTAATAGATATAAATAGTTTCATTAGATAGAGAATGAATATATATTTTTGTCCCCATATATATTTCACTTAACTTCTTTTTTTTGTTTGCTTATCGTTTTTGAGAATTTATGGAATTTCCATTTTGGTTTATAACATATTTCTGTTGGGATTGTTTGGTATATATATTTATAAAGCATTGTTTAACAATAATTTATAAAACGTTGCTATAGAGCTCGCGACCATGGCAACATAATCCAGCAGTTAAGACTAGAAACTGCCATTAAATACACTGAGCGACAAGAGAAGCTACAGGAATCGTTAAAATATTACTGTAAAGATGGCGAGAATTAGTAGTAAAGTAAAGGTGAGGATGGTAATCTGCATTCATCAGAAAAGCAGGGTACCTTAAAAAATTTATTTATATCATCAGAGGACTGAACGGTTTGAGTGCATTTGACACCAGACGATTCTCTAAGCTCCATTTTTTAGTAAATGTTTTCAGGTGTTTTGTTATAAAACAGATAATTGAGCAAATTTTTAACATTTAGACAGGCAATAGGCATCATTTCTAACACCTTTCTGTTATTCGACGTTCTGAGGCCCGTTTATGTAGGATAAGCGAGACTCTACGGCAGTCAAAGTTAATGAGAACTATCCGTAGAAAATAATAATTTAACTAAATACCTTCGTTTTATAATATGCATAAAAATGAAAATGTTGTTTATTTAAAATGTTGAAAAAAGCCAACAAATCTTCTTGGTGAGTCATAAGTATTCTATTAAATTTTAGACAGACCTTAAGATATTCTCCATTTGAAGATGAAGAAATAAAGGTCAGTTACTACGACTGTTAGTTCTATTTTGTAATAAAAAGAACTGAAAATAGACATGACATGCAGTGCCAAAATTACTCAAAATCGTCCCTAAAATGATTGGAAAGGTTTTAAGTATATTTAGACTATTAATTATATCAGTACTGTACCTAGATAGTACCGTTTTGTGATCGTTAAAGGGTAATTTTATGCTTCGTGATTCCCGTTTTTATTATAACTGTGCATAATCTTTTCCCCCTTTCATTAATTCTAAAAAAGATACATTTGCGAATTGATTTTTTCAAATACTGTATCCGTAAGCGAACCGTTACTCTGATTTAACTATGATGAATTAAGGTTCCCATCAACCACTTTTTTTTTTTTTTTTTTTTTTTTTGTGAGCGTTATGTTAATTCTAGGATATTTCTACTTTCCTCCTCAACTTTATATTATTTTGTCTATTATAAGGCAAAAAAGTGCATCAAAAGAATAAAAATTTATGAAGGTTTTTGCGAGGCTATATTTTCTGTCCTATTAGTAAAAATCTTCTTACGTCTAACTCTTTTTAAGGTGACTGCCTACGTACAAATGTCAGTTTTTGACCACTTGGGTCAATTTTTTTTTCTTTAATAATCTTTTAGTTTCAACATTTCTCTTCTCAAATCTGTTTTCCTTTTTAATTTATGTGAAATAGAAATAAAGATATAGCAATTTTAAAAACCATCGTCAGCTGCAAAAGAGAGCCGGAAGTAGCATTCTGTAACCGGAAGTTGTACATAATTGCATTTTTTAACTCCATTTCTCCATTTTTCTTTTTCTTTTAAATTATAAATAATATTTTAATAATATTTCTAGTGGTTTAGCCACTACTGTACAGTTTAGTTTATTGATTTGTTGCTGAGAATTGGCAACAAATAGTTTCTGTTTACATTTGAATGTGTGTTTTGTTTTCGTAATTCTGATCGTTTTTTTTACTGAAATAACTTATATTTTGAATTGCAATTTTGCTTAAAAGCTATTCAAAGTAACATAAATATGGGACACTGCAAAAATTACCGCCCAAAGAAACGAAGATTTTCAAGAAATCAGTACTCTAAGAAACCGACACTGAACAATGCTCAACATGAAAATGAAGTTTCAACTGCAAGGAATGATGAGCAGAAAACAGCAAGTGCTTCAAAACTTGAGGGCTTGAAGCAAACTTTTTCTGATAATATATATTCTGAAGGTTCTAGTGAACTATTTGGCCATCGTATATATGATATTAGAACATTAATATCTGTATTTGCAGTTTTGTGTTGCCCTGTTTGTTTCCAGGATAACCTCAGCTTGACAGAGGATTCAAGATTTGGCATATGCTCAAATTCATATATAAAATGTAAGAACTGTGATTTTGTTAAGGTATTTGTGTCATCTGAAAAGATTAATAATGCATTTAACTTAAATACTCTTCTTGTATATGCGTTAAGACTCATCGGAAAGGGCTATACAGCTGGAAATAAACTGTTTAGCATGTTAGACTTGCCTTTTTTGTCTAAAAGAGCTTTTAGAAATCAAGAGCTAAAGATTCTACGTGCTGCAACTGAAGCTGCTAAGAAAAGCATGCTCAATGCAGCAGATAAAATTCGAAAAGAAAATCCATTAACAGATATAAGTTACTGCGGAGTGTCATTGGATGGGACTTGGCAGAAACGGGGCTACTCATCTCACAATGGTTGTTTGAGCTGCATATCCATTGATACTGGAAAAGTATTGGATGTCGAAATGATGTCCCATTTCTGCAGAATATGTAATAAAATGTCAAATACTCCAGGTGCTTTTCCCGGTTCACATGTTTGTCGCAATCACAAGGGTTCTGCTTCTAGCATGGAGACAATAGGAGTATATCGAATTTTTGAGCGATCGGAAAATCTGCGTAAATTACAGTACAGGGATTATTATGGGGACGGTGACTCTAAGGGATATGAGTCCGTTAAAAATATGTATGGCCCAAATACAGTCAATAAATTTGAATGTATTGGCCATGTTCAGAAGAGAGTTGGGAGTCACTTGCGGAAATTAAAAAAGTCTACGAAAGGAATTGGAGGAAGAGGCAAGTTAACAGATAGTTTTATAGACAAGCTGCAGAATTATTATGGAATTGCTATTCGCAGTAACATAAACAATTTAGAAAGCATGCAAAGAGCAGTTATTGCTGCCTTTTACCACTGCTGTTCTAGTAAAGATTTCCCTATGCATGGTCAGTGTCCGCAGGGAAAAGACAGCTGGTGCAAATTTCAAAAAGCAAAAGCTCAGGGTAAAACATTACCTGATAAATCCACTGGACTTTCACAAAATATCATAAACGTAATTAAGCCAACCTATATGAAATTATGCGACCAAACCCTATTAAAAAAGTGTTTGCATGGCATGACACAAAATGCCAATGAAAGTTTTAATGGTGTTCTTTGGAATGTTATTCCAAAACAACATTTTACTGAATTGCAAACTTTGCAATTAGGTGCTTACCTAGCTGTTCTTCAGTTTAATGAAGGTGCCAGTGGTTTCATTGAGGTAATGAATAAGTTGCAGCTAAATGTCGGTAATTATATGCTCCGTATTTTGAAGCAGTATGATTTTCGACGTATCACCGATGCAAAAAGACATTCATTACCCCTTGTAAAATTACAAAGGAAAAAAGCACGTGCTAGGAGGAAAATAAAAATTTTGCAGCAGGAAAAAAAAGAAGGCTTGACATATCATCCCGGGGAATTTTAGATTATTTTGAATAGGGTAAGTGGCTTTTCACTGCAAAATAAAACTTTAATTGTGTTTTTCTCAAAATTGTGTTTTTGAAGCAAATTTGAAACCATTTACATGATATCTCAAGAAATAATGGAGATAATGTCCTGAAATTTTCTGAGAATGTTTTATATTCTATTCTTAATGAAATGGACCAAAATCTTTGATGTAGGGGGAATATATTTTTATTTAGGACTGTTTATGTAAAGATAAAGTTGAAAAAATTGCAAAAATGTCCATGTTAAAAGGTGCGATTACCTGTAGATTTTTTAAATTTTATTATTTCACTTAGATTTTGGTTCATTTTGAAGAAAATTGTTATATGTATTTTGTGTGCAAAGGAAAGTGATGTAGCTGCATTAGAAATTTTAATATGGTGTTAGCCGTTTCAGTCAAAATATGCTGAAATTTTCTTGAAAACGACCAATTTATCAAAAAGTACAATATTTATTTAAAATTTTTTATGTGTTTTCTTATTTTTATGTACTATTTATACTAACAACACAAAAAAATGTGCAAAAATTAGTTTTTTTAAAAATTTTGGTCTCGAAGGTAGGCAGTCATTTATTGGTTTCTCGGTCTTAAAAATATTTTCAAAAGTATGGGAGAAAAAGTAATTCTATCTTTTAAAAAAAAAATTTCATTATTGTTTGCTCTTTCGGATGTACTTTTTGACATTCAAACAAATAAATTAGTATAGATTTGAGGACGAAAGTAGAGATTCCATAGGATTAACATTACGTTCACGAAATCAAAACGCCCAGTAGCCGGAGCCATAAATACTCAAAACCCAGTTATTAATGTTTTTAAGCACAAAAAAGTCCGAATCATTGCCATATAATATGTTTAAATAAATAATATTAAAACCTATCATTATTTTATTTAGTTTATTAGCTAGATCAAATTTATGGAATTGAATTGATACACTGATACATCTCTAAATATGTTGAAAATTACATTTTTCTTAAAGTACTTCTAAGATTAAAGTTTTAATTTATTTGTAAAGACAATTTGAGAACAAGAGCTTATGTAATGAAACCCATTTAAGACCGGAATTAAAAAATGCTAAATAAAACAGAATTAAGCAAGGTCATGTGACACACTCAAATAATGAGGATACGATTAGATAAAAAAAAAAAAAAAAAGATTAATAAGCTTGTGCAATTTTTTTCAATACTTTAGTTTTAGATTTTTTTTTAAAATTGATACAACATCCATTTTCTAGAAAATAACTTATGTTTGTGATGAAAGCATCGGCATGTAATGACATATGTAGTAACATAACAATGTAATATTACATCATAGCGCATGTTATTTTATGCTCTGAAATATGTAATGTCATTTTCATAGCATAAATAAGGACATAATAACAATGACGTGATTTATATCATTATAATTGTAATGTCGTTATGTATAATATCAGGTCATAACGAATGTTATGACATGTCATGACACGTGTAATTTCATGGCATGGCATATGTAAAGTAATGCCATAACAATTGTTATACCATGATATACACAATGACATGACATGTGAAAAAAAGACAGTAGTATGACGTTGGGCTATTCAGGATTTACTCTTCATTAACCTAGAGGACTTTTATCGAGTTGAATCGCATAAAATTACAATTGTTTCCAACCGAAATGAAACGTGATTAGGTGAATTAGATAAGATAGAAATGAGTGATTCAGATATAATGATATATGAAGAATGCAATTAATGTATAATGTAGGGAGATAGAGGATGAGAGAATTGTGTTACTGAGCATAGATTTCTTCTGTTAGTTTTGTAGATTGAAGCGAGTTCCACTAACAGCATTAATTTACGTGATTACTGTCCAAGAAAGCTGTGAAATCAATAACGAGTGAACTGGTAAGAGATAGATTTCTTATCTAAATCATAAATTAAGACTGGGAGTTAGGTTTAAGTTCTTGAGAGAGCGACCTTGGATATTCAGCAGTGATGATAATAAAAAGAATTTTTTTAGTTTTGTGTGTCCTCAACTAGAGTTTTGTAGTTTTTTATTAATACATTTATTAATATGATTGAGATATGACACAAGAGCCGAATATGGACGGACTAACTCCACAGTCGTATCTCTCGTAAGGGACACCTCTACTTAAGGGACAATTCCTTTGATCACGACCCCTTTGAATTGTATATGTATTTAGCTCTTATTAAGGAATATTGTATTGTTTTTGTATTTAGCTCTAAAAAGAGTTGATATTTCTTGGAAAACACAACGTTGAGACTTACTCCTATCCCCCTCTTCGAAAAATGGTCAAGGATTCCTTTCACTGGAAGTGGTAGATAAACCCTTAAAGTATCTGGGAGTAAACTTTGTGATACGTTCTTTTTCTTACACTGCAGTACCATAAGAATTTTAACCTCCGATAAATTGTGTCGATTACGGTAATTCGAATCGAGAATCTTTCTCGTACTATGCTAGAAAATTTTCATTAATTTATTTGTGAGTTTTGTGAGTGTGCAACGTTTTTAAAGAAGCGGAAAGAAGTTGAAAACATTTTCAACTTTAATGATATCGATCCACATAGGAAGAAGATAAAGACAGCTTTAAGTGACAAAATAAATGTTTTCACGTTGAAATGGCTTAGAGAAAAACTGGCTTTGAATGTATCTTTAAATGGGCCAATTGTTTACGAGTCAGCCAAAAAATTTGCATATATGATGGGGAACCCAGATTTTAAAGCTATCAATGGATGGCTAACAAGGTTTCGAGACCTACATGGAATATCTGTCCTTGGGTTGCATGGTGGAGAAAAATCAGTGCCGTTGGATGATGTATGCACCTGGCGTCAGAGCGAAATGTGTAAAATCTTTGAAAACTATCTCGTTGATAATGTCTATAACGCAGATGAGACGGAATTATTTCCCCAGATGTTACCTGATTGAAAATTAGTTTTCAAAGGAGAAACCTGTAAAAAGGGCAAGAAATTCAAACAGAGGTTAACAGTATTGCTGTGTACAAATATGTTGGGAAAGGATAAATTAAAACCTTTTGTAATTGGAAGATTCTTAAGGCCAAGAAGTTTTTAAAATATTAAGAGCATGTCATTAGACTACTCTGAGCACAAACGAGGCTGGATGACTTCAAAAATATTTAGTGAATGGTTATTGATACTAGATAAATGTAGGAAATCGAGGAAGAAAAACATTGCTCTTTTAATGGACAACAGCTCTGCACATAAACCCATTCCAAAATTGCAGTGTGTAGAAGTTTACTTCTTTCCACCAAATAATGCTGCAGCTCTATAGTTTCTATAAAATGCTTCAAAGGGTATTACAGGGAAATGTTAGTGGATAAATGGTTTTTAACATTAATCAAAAGTACACAGTGTCTGTTACTGTTATTGTAAAAGATGCATGTGAATGGGTTGCTGGGAGATGGTGGAAAATGAAGCCACAGTTCAGTTCATATTTAATTGTTAGGAAAAAAGCTGGCTTTATTCAAAGTGACGAAGACAGTCAAAGTGACACTTCCTGTGAATATTCTAAGGAAGAAAATATATTTTCAAAATTCCTTGAAGGTACGAAGGTAAAACTGGAAAAACGTTTGAAATACCTGTTCATGATTATTTAAATGCCGATGATGAAGTACATATCTTTTCGAATCTAACAGATGAAGATAGTCCTTTTGAAAGTGATAACGTGAAGCAGAAGATGATTATGATGTAAATGAAAAGAACTATTCCACTTCTTCTCCAGGAGATACGGTCAAGCCGAACATATCTCCTGGAGAAGCAGTTTACTCAATTGATGCTCTTTATAACTTTATTTCTAGCATACCTAATGCACCAGAGGAGCATTTAAATTCTTTAGGTGCACTTCGTTCTTTTTGCACGAGATAGTCTTAGGATAATGCAAAAAAAAAAAAAATCTGATTTCTTTCATCAGAACTCCAAATAAATAAGGATTAATTAATAGGAATCCATTTTCCTTTATTAATACTATCTAATACATTTTACAGATGACGTTTGGGGGTTTTATTTATTTATACATTAAAAATTTGTTATTTAAATATGAGATAAACATTTATAGGCTATAGTGTGGCCAGAATTCTGGCCAAAGGTACTTAACTAAAACTTCGGGTGAGGGGTTGTAAAAATTATTTAACACGCTAAGCATGTTATTCTCATTCCCTTTAATATATATTATTATTTGCGTGAAAGCGAAGGGCTGCTGAATGAAAGTAGAGCACCCCTTGTGACACCACTGAATATGAAGAACAAAATTCTTTTTGCTCCAGTATTGATTCTCTCTATAACGATATATTATTTTGGCCCCCAAAATATCGTCACATAGGGATTTGATTGTATGTATATATATATATATATATTCAATGTGTGTAAAGTGTGTGTGTGTGTGTGTGTGTGTGTGTGTGTGTGTGTGTGTGTGTGTAAGTAAATAACCATAATAATATTGATTTAATAAAAGTAACAAAGACATAAAAAATATTACAAATTTAATCCAAAAAGAGGAAAAATAATAAAAAAAAATCTGTAATATACATCAAAATATAAAATAGATTAATATAATAGAGATAAAGAGAAGGGGAAAGGAAAAAAGGTACCAATACTATAAGTGCACCACAACAGTTCAACTAGCTATAGAATAACTGTAAATTCAAAGCCCACATAGCAAAAATTACAAAAAATAATTGACTAAATTAAAATAATATCTAAATTAATTTAAGCAAACAAGTAATTATGCTCCAAATAGTATGCTGATAACAAAAGTAAAGAGAAGAAATCATAATTGATGGGAAGAAAACTTGAAAATCAACAAATTGGAAAAATGCTAAAAAGTGGAATATAAGTTATAAAATCTGTAACAGACTTCAGACAATTTTGTAGGGTTTTTCAAAAATTATGGGTCCAACTGTCCCCTTTCAGTGTAAGTCATATGAAACCTTTCTTAAAAAATAAGCAATTTGAGCATTGAAACCAGTATAAAATAATAATAAATAGTCGAAACAGAAAAATATGCCAGTAATTCTATAAACAATTAATTAAAAGATAGATCATTTTGCAAGAAATATAGCTATTATATAATAAACTGAATAGATTAAAAAGATTAAAAGAGGTAAGAAAACCTAAATTTCGTTACTACTAGATAGCAGAAGCGAAAATTCAGATTCCCGCACATAGACATAATATAAACATAAAAGATTGTATATTACTAAAACTATTACTAACTGGTCCACCTTGTGGTATTTCTTTAAATTCTTACATATTTTTCTTTTAAAATCGACTAATCAATTTTTTTTCATAATTAATATATAGCCACAATAACTTTAATTTGAATATTAATATTTACTGAGTTAAAAAGATTTTCAAAAGCATAACTGTACAATGAGAAAACATTTTAATTTTGAACATGATTAACTACATATAATATTTTATTAACTGCTATTTCACGAAAATTATCAATAATATTTTGCTAAGTGTTTTTGTAAAGTTTTGCCTGCTAAAGTAATACATGTTTTAAATCCATTAGTAACAGTTTACAATTTTATCGGATTCTTATAATATTTTGGTGTTTTATTAATAGTAAAACCTTTTGTCTTACATAAAGCTGTAATTTTGTTAAACATTTCTCTATCACTTTTACTTACAACGCTAAAAGAACTATTATTACCCAGCTGATTATTAATTTAATTAATGTAGAGAATTTTCTGCATATTAAATTATATTTATTGAGTTCTTTGTCTACATAACCTATTAATATGAAGCTATTAATTATATCCATGAAATTCTTATCTACATAGTAAAAAATATCGTGAAAATTATTAATAGCTTTTATTAAATCTATAAAATTATAAAATTGATACTATACTTATTACTTATATCTAATTTTTGAAAACAAATTTTTAACATCTTTAGTAATATAATTTTCATATTCATTAAAGGCATCTTTGGTAGACCATATTTATAAATAAAAGTATCTACATCTTAATAATTTATTTCTTAACATTATCACTATTATTGGAAAGGTTAATGCAAATAGTCACTTTATCCTGATATCAATTAATACTTTATCCTCAATTGTATTTAAACTATCCATAATAACATGTTTATATTTTTCTTTATAATATAATTCACTTACAAATTATTCAATAATTTATTATTACTTCACTTACATATCTATTTAATTTTAAGTTTAAAGTATTATTATAATTTAAATGTATACGACCCAATTTTTTGTTATATTTATATACTCTTTTGATATTTACGTTCTTAATAGAAATTAATTTTTTATATTTATTAAAAAAAAATTTAATTTATCTTGTAGGATTCATTCGTAAATTTAACAGTACAATATTCAATTTTTTGAGGCATAACTATATAATCTTTCATCTTATTTTTATGGAGCAAATTACTATATATTTCCTAATGATATAGATGAAAATACTGCCTAATTTATTGTCACTAAGCTAATAATCTCTAACAACACTTTTTTTTTTATTTAAGGCAAAATGGATACCTCAAATTTATCATTCAATTCATATTTATTGCGTAATATCTTCCTTATTCAAACATTTTCTTTTACCTTTTCTTCCTCTATTATATTATCTATTATTAACTCTATTACTTCCTTTGAGACATACTTTACTATGGTTATTATAAAAAATTGCTTTTGTTTGATGCCTAGTAATTTTTTTGTTAAAATATATGATATTTAATCTATAAAGGTGTAAAGTCTGAAAATAATCTATCGGGTAGTTTTCCCACCGTAACCTATTTTTAAAAAGAAGAACAATTATGACTATACTAACTTCAACATTTTCAGAACCATTTAGATAAAAATGCTTTATTTCAATTTCATTATTACATTGTACATCATTACTATTTTTGATATCAAACCTATGTTGATTTATTGTAATATTATTAATATTCGAAGTTTGACCAGCGTACTTATATTTACAAAATTTGCAATTTAGATGGTATACAGTATTAAAAGTTTTACAAATATACATAATCGTTATTCTTATTAAACTGATCGTGATTAATCATTTTACATGTTTTACACCTGGAACTATTACAAATTTTAAAATTTAAGTTACTATTTTCAAAGCTATTTATTTTCTCTATTTTATGAAAACTATTATTATTATTATTATTGTTCCCCAAATTATGATTATCTTTACCAAATTTATGACTATAAGTATTATCAATAGAACTTTTATTCAAAAATATTCTTGTTTTATAAATCTAATTTTATTATACTTTATATATATATATGATTATTATAATTCTCTCTCTCCCTCTAAGTTTGTTACTGATATGTATGTAGTTAAATCTGGATAGTAAGAATTCATAATCAGGAGTAAGATTTTGGGGTATGATGTGCTTATTTATTAACATCGCTCTGATAAGCGACACGAGGGACAATTGGTGAAGGACATCGCAAATTTTGTTAGGGTTTTGGAAAAAAGGTTTTAATCTTTCTACTTTTTTTTAAATTCACGGTACTCTTACAAAACGGTTAAAATATTTAGAACCCTGGAAAATGTATATAGGAGTTTAACTTTTTTTCAAACCATTAAAAAGGGATCCAATATGAAAAAACTCACCGAATGGTTAAACTAAAAATCCAAATCTGAAATTGAATACCAACCATTATTCTTATTTTGCCTATTGTTAAAAACTAACTCTGATGCTCATACAACTAAATGAGATGATTTCAATTCTTTTTAGAATAGAAATGATCAAAGGTATCCAAATTAATTTATTTTATTTCATTAATTGATTAGATTTTTACCATGTATAGAACACTTTTTTAAATAATTAATGATTTGAATTTTAAATGTTTACAAACTATGCTACAGAGTTATTTTTATTCTAAACAAGGATACTTTCTGTAACAGAATGTTTCTTTTATGTTTGAGTATTTTAAGGCAAAATGAGTATTTTTTGAATCTAGAATATCTTTATCAGGAAATTTGGTAATTTACTTCAAACCCTGAGGAGCGTAGGGATAGATGTCCGAATTATGTAAATAGAATGATTGTAGAAGAGAATGTTAGACAATTTACACACGGCGAGAAACATAGTTTCCGATTTGCAAATAGACACCGCTTACGGACCATTCCTTAGCGCCTATAATGGATGTATATTTATCCTAAGGCGAAAGCTTATGAAGCTTTTATGTAAATCTAGTAGTTGTAAAAATCATGCTAAGGGATTCAATAAAAGATATCGAATTCCAGAAAAATCACGCTAAACTGCATTAGAGTTAAGCGCATTAGCGAAAAGAGTAGCTTTGTTGTATATTTAAAGTGCAAGGGAAATATCATTGTGACAAAATACAGGGTCTTCGAAATTCATAGGCAAACATTTAAGAGATGATAGAAAATGCGATTTTCACCAAAAATGCATAGGCGGAGAGCAAGCGGTGAACCGCCAGATGGCAATGTATTGGAAAGCATAAAGCGCGAGTTTTCTTACACATCGTTGGTTCCCCACTTGCTCTCTGTCTGTGCATTGTATGGTGAAAATTGTTTGTTTAGATGTTTTTATGACCCTTAAATTTTTTCTCGTGAGTTTCGAAACATCCAGTATAAAATCTTGTAAGAAATTGAATAGAAAATTCACAAATAAAAGAATCAAATAAAAAAATATTTCAATATTTTCTGCATTTATCTTAGTTTGTATCTATAATTGCATATTATAGTAATACGAATTTATTTTTCTTATTTAATTTAAATATTAGGAATGAAATAGACATCTCTATTGAAGACAGCGAATATGAATGTATGCAAAAAGATTTTATACGTATTTTTTTTATTTTACTATGAAAGCCTTTTTAGGCATAGATGTATAATTGTCTTGAGTCGATTATATAGTTGAGTATAATAAAAAGGAACTACAGCTCCTTCAAATGTACTAGATTTAAAAACCTTTATTTTACATGGCGTCAAAGTTTGATGAGTGCTATTCCAGTTCAGATGGTGTCCTCATTACTTAAACATGGTTCAAAACTTAAAAGTTTGTTGCTGGTAAGCCTCCAAAGAAAATAAACGAACAACAGAGAAAACTTGTAAACGAATACCAGTAAATGAATATTCAAATCCAAACGTAGAAGCTTTTAATTAAAAACTTGATTTAAATATTTTCATAACATTTACAACAACGGAGATTTACAAAATAAATAAATAAATAAAAAGTGTTAAATTCAAAAGAATTAGGCTGAAGAGCAATCCATTTACATCTTTTCTTCTTTTTGGAATACTTAATCCTACATAAATAAATTCTAATGCTCTAAAATGATGTTAACTTTATCAACGAAATGAATCAAATCAAACGATTTTCCGATAAGAAATCAAATTCGTTTTCTGAAGTTACAATTTAAGCAAACGATTAAAATGTTAAAGTACACAGTAAATTTTGAAAGTTATCGGTAATATTCTGTTCAAATATTGAATTTATACAACAAAAGATAAACTATTAAATATATCTTAAGATAAATATTACTATTGTTTTCCCATACAATAAAAATAATTTAATATAAATAATTACATGTTAATATATTCTTTACAATCACCGATAATCAATTGCTATTTCTAACGCGAAGCTCATTCAAAAAAAATTCATTTATAAAGAATTCGACAATGCATCATTTGCATATTTTCAGTATACCTTACCGTTTTATTTTAATTTTACCTTAAGAATTTCCCAACAATAAAAGGTTTCTTAACATATAAACAGTGTGTATGTCTTATATTATGTGATGATTGTAATAAAAGATTAATGGAAAAATATTTAAAATATCAATCCAGAATAAGATCGCTGAATTTAATAATTTTGAAAAAAAAAATGATATGTTTGAAATTTGTGTCGAATACGATAAATTTATACATCTTAGGTTTGCATTATAGCCATCTACTATATAGTTATTATACAATTTTATAATAACTATACTATACATGCCTATAAAAATACTCGTTATAACGGCAAATATATTTAAAAAATTTGAGACAATTTTAGTATGATTATATGAGCTCAACGTAAAGAGAATAACTAATATATGTGTGTGTGTGTTATTCAAAATACCAATTATATTTGAGTAAACTGTATGCCAGGCTGTAAATTGTCAAATATTTTATTTCAGGACAAAAGTGAAAGTATCCATTTTAAATCGGTTCAGAAAGTTCGATATATACTTGTTTCATTATTAACTGCACGTGAATTGGATATCATATCTGATACCACATTTTGATGGATTTTTGGTTATTTTGTTTTTGATATTGATTAGTATTTCTACTTTCGATATTTAAGTCAAACTATAATAGCAGTTTTACAAGTGGTGAACTGCGTTTCAAGTGAAGTTCAGAAATAAATAATTGCTTTTAAAAATACAGTTATTTTCTTAAAGAAAAAGTACTACGATAGTTGGTAAGTAAATTTAAAAAGAATCACGGTCGTTCTTGAAAAGTCGAAAGTTAGACCAACAATCTCTGGCATCGGAATTAGATGAAAATCAGAGCTCCAATCTCAAGATAATCAATTAGGTCAATTTAATCCGAAGTGTTAAGCATTACAGTGAGAATACTATCAAAGCCTTAATGGAAATGATTGTGTCAGACTTGAAGAATAAAGAAAATGCAAGAAAGAGAGAGAGTAAAGGAAGGAAAACAGAGAAAAATGGAATTCGAGTTAAAAAAAAATGGAGGATATATCAATTGGAAAGAGTGTTTTCGAACAGTTTCGTAAAGGAGAAACTTGAGAAACATGGAATAATATGTCATGAGCTTGCCAAAATGATTCCGAAATTCCATCCAAAGATTTATGATATATTACTCTACTTATCATTGTTTAAACAACAAGTAAAGAGGGTTGACGTTGACTTGGTTTCCGGAATATAAATGTCACTACTTCTTAACATAGTACAATCGATTTCCAGAGAATCAGAAAAGAATTTCGATAACTACACATATATTAAGGTTATACTATTGAAAATATTGAAATAGGTTCAGAGGAATTCAGGAAAAAATTCGCTTAATACCAGAAGTAATTCAGAAAATTCGTTCAGTACTGAGAAAACATGAATAGAATTTGTTTCTGAGATAATTAATTACTTGTATTGGCGGACTTGGAAGTGAGTGCTTTTGAGAAATTGAAAAATTTGGTTACAACGGACCAAGTAAAGAAACGAGTTCCTACAGAGGTTTGAGAATTCTTCTTGGAAGAATGGACAAAATTAATATCTCCTTCAGAGCTGGCAAAGATGTTGGAGGGATATGAAAGCGTTCGAAATGGGCACATATCTTCTAACTCAGTAACTCATAAGTAGAAATGGGAAGACATACGAGGATAATTGCAATTCTAAGAGGAAAGAAGGTATGCCGAATGCGAACAGAATCCCGCAAAACACCGACCTCTCAGCAGCACTTGGGATTCAAAGAATATAGCTTAATATCCTAAGACCGTAAGAATAAGGACATCTTAGAATATTGCTTGTTATTCCTGTGAGAGGGAAGAACTTACTGCATGATTTTATCCTTCCAGGAAAAAAAAAAGGATCAATCATAACCGTCCGGAGCAATTCATCACTGCTAAGACCGGAGGAGGGCAGGAATTTTCTGTCCTAACTGCTAAAATAAGTGTTTCTGTGAAAGCTGCAACTAACGTAACCGAGCTTTTGAGGGTGAATACTGGCCATCAGAAAATTAGGGGAGCCATTGATTCTGACGCTAAGAATTCACACGTACAACTTAAGGAAGACTGATGCATCGAAATTGCCTCAGCATTTGGGGAGAAGGAAGTGGTTTCGTTACAAATATTTGAAATGAGTATAGTCGACAGAGTTCATGGGTATATACTCGTGCCATGTACAGTATCGAAGATACTAGCAAGTGACTTATTATTGAGCATCGCTGCCTTACAAAGCATTAAGGGGAAATGAATTGAAAGCGTTAAGACAAGTTGCACATACTGCAACTAAAATGGTTACATTGCAACAGAAATATACGCCAAGTAGAAAACAAAGGAATGCTACTAAACATGATACAACCAAAAAAGAAAATCAAATAAAGAATGAAATGGACGCATTGTAGACGAGGAGAGTATCTACAGAAAAGGATATTAATAAAAAGTTACTTGATACTTGCATTGATAAAGCAGCTGTGTCTGGAAATGCCTTAAATGCAGTTCAGATAAGTTATTTTAAAGAAATGAACATTTAGTACATAAGCTATTAATAAAGAGAGAACAGAATATGGTGTCCGTATCCGTTAGCCTGAAATTAAAGCTGGTCGACCATCTAGAGTGTATCTTTCTGGATTCAACAGGCACTGAAAAGGCTCCATACATTGATATTTGGAGATCAGATCCGGGTCAGTTTTCACCACAAATCTTTAACCTATTTCACACACAGTGCTTCTCGCTGAGAAAATTTATCAAGGTGGGCGCGGGCATTGCATTGGTTTAATATGACCATGTCATATTAGAAAGTTACTCAGTATAATACAAATGCTTTATCAAGGGTAGTCATGGACTCTGTCGTCTAAATTCAGAGCACATTAGTTTAACCCTGCATTCACTAATGCATGGTTGCATTTATTCTCTTAATACCATTTATATTTGTGTTTTGATTTTCTTTTAAACATGGATGTCTTATTTCCTTGCATCTTATTATTGAAAATTATTATTTTCCCCAGAGAGTTACATAGAATATCTTGAGCCGTTGAGTATAATAATATACCATATTGTGCTCATATTGTTGTGTGGATGTGTTTCTATAACTTTATTTTAGGTTGCATTTTCGTCCATAAGTTGACGATTGAGCTTTCCTTAAGGGGGGGGGGAGAGGTAGGAATCCGATGAAATAGTTAAAGCTCGCTCGCCATCGGGCCGATGAAGGGACCGCTTAGTAAAGCCTCGACGGAGGTTCTGTAACTGTACCTGAGCTGAAGAAATAGAAAGGGTAGGAGATCAATTTACCTGACGACGGCAGGTACAAGGTGGAGTTGCTTTGGACTGTAATTGAAGTTTTGCAGTTGGCTTCCATAGCTTGGAACTAATTTTAATTCTGATGCATATTTGGCTTCCTCAGTTCCTTTTAATTATTCTTCATCTGTTTTATTTAATGAATGTTTCAAAATAAATTGTGTTATAATATCAGTGGCCATCTCTGTTTCCTGAACTTACCATTTGTCGGATGATGTCTCGTTTTAGCCACATTATTCATGTATTTGATGAATAAAATTTAAAAGATCAAATTTTTCATAAATTTTCTTCAACAATAAATTTTTAACTTAAATTATTGTGAGGAAAATTACATCGTTAAATGTCTTAGTAAATATTAGCTAACAATTGAAAAAAACGAAGGTTATTCCAATAAACCTTGAATTTTTGTCTTTCAAATAAGAAAAGGGATTTAAAACAATTATTCTTAAAGCTGTATAAAATTACTTATTCATATTGTTTATCACAAGAACACATGAGTATAAGAAAAGAAAGTTAATTTTTGATCACGTAAGGAATTACAAGCACTTTTAAAGTGTAAAATCAGAATGAATCAATTTGGTCAAATTATAAATTTGTCAATAATAGTCAAACAATAAAAACAGCTATCGTAATACACTAACTCGAGGAAGAAGAGACAAGAGGGAAAAAGTATATACGATTAGCCAAACATCGCAGAGATGGAAGAGGACTTATACGATCCGGACAGAGCAGGAAAAGTGAAAAAATTACGCCTTAAAAGTTACGTTCAAAGTAAACTGGTAAATTAGTGCCTGTTTTGAAATTTATAAGCCATTTGCTAGAGTTAGTCTATTACAGTATCAATATCTCAGGATAATAATTGTGTTAGATTCAGATTAATTGAGGCTACCTTTAATGAGGATGCGGTGGAGTAGAGTTGAAATAAGAAATTTTTAACACTGAATTCATTTAATTAAATTTTATTTATTACGTGCGTGTTCGCAGTATGGAATGTAATTTTAATGATGTGTAAAAAAGGGTTATTATAATGGATTATGAATTTTCAAATAATAATTATTTAGTTAGAAACTGATTCCATTTTAAACCATGTTCAAGTACTATTTTATTAAAAACAAGAAGTGAATATGCAACCGAAGACTTTATTATTGTTTTTGGGGGAAAATTTTTTGAGGGAGAGTAAAAAAATGATAAAATTAATCGTATAATTAATCGTATGTTTTCATTCAAATGTAAATTTTCTCCTTATTTATATTTGAAATAAGATTCGACGTTGATGAAATTTTATGGAGTAAAAATATGGAATTTAAATTATATATTCCACTGCATTGAAATTAAAATAGTGGGGTCTTAATTTTACTACCGAAATTATTTTGCTGTCGTTCGTATTTTATCATATTATCTTATTCTTTTAGCTTACATAGCATTAATCAAATATTTAAAAGTCTTAAAATTATTTTATTATTTGTTGTTATTCAATCCTTTTAATTGAATTAATTTAGAAATATATGTCGACTGTTTAAATAAAATCTTCTTATTGTTATACAGTCAGACCCCTTTAATTCGTGAGTCCGCTAAACTAGCGGTTTTATTATTGCTCCCTTTTTTATGAGATTCAGATTAATCTGTTTTTCAGATGATGTTTGAATTTCCTGCTAAAAGAAGATATTAATTTGTGTTTTTTTTTCTCTTTTACATATCCCTGGATAAACAACAAATAGAGTTCCAGTTTGAAAAAGCAAATGATAGAAATTACAAACATAAGAAAGAAATAAGTCATGTGGTGTTTACGCTTCTAAAAACTATCAAAAAGAAGCGCAAGTTTGCAACTAACAGTGGGTTGACCATTTTAATAATCTTTATATATATATATATATAGGATTTGATTCATTGGATGTAATATAAATCACCATTTCTAGGAAAGAAAAATTTTCCAGTTTGGATTTTTTTTTTTTTTTTTTTTAGAGATTTTTTTTTATATCTCGCGTGTTATTATATTATATTTTAGATATATATATATATATATATATATATATATATATATATATTATATGATGCATAAAAAGGGAGGGATTCATTGTTAAATTCATGATTAAGTCAGAATAAGATTATTAGAAATCGATTAGTTTTTCGGTTGTTTCAATGAAATAAAAGATATGTCAGAGGTTAATTTTAAATATATGTATAACTCAAAACAATTTATTTTTATTCCAAATATTTTTTATAAAACTTCAACTCTCGATCATTTTTCATCTAGCGAACTTATTTTTTACATTTTTCATTCAAAACTTGTCATTAAATCACATTTACCATTTACTATTGATTAAAACTTAAAACTAATAATTTTAAAATTCGGATTCCCGTTTTACATACATTTCTGGAATATTACAGATCCAAAAATTAATCATCGTATTCTGATTGTACATACATATACCTATGTGTTTTCTCTAAGTATTACCAAAAAAAGTACGGTAGGATAAACATGTAAATATCAAGGTACAAATACAGTTCTATCAGTTATTGAAAAATATTAATTACACTTAATTGCTTTTGAATATGCTCCAAATATCCTTCATATTCTTTAATATTAACCCTCTTGCAGCTATTTTTTCAAAACAAAACAGCTTCTAAGATTGCGTATTTCTTATTACATATTTGATAATTGGGAGTTTAAATGATTAGCATAATTTTGTTTCAAATATTTTGTTAATATTAATTTAGATCACAAGAACAGATTTTTAGACCAATAAATTTTAGATGTATGTAAAAATTGTGGGATAAACGATTGAAAGATTAACCGATTTTTGTAGTTTCTATGAAATTAGCATAAAAATACTTTAATTAATTGTCTTTCTTTTTTGTAGAAATAATAATTTTTGCCTTAAATTCCTTTTATAAATCATAAAATAAAAATTCCAAGTTTGTTTTAACTATACATCCTGTAATTTTACTTAAATTTAAATAGAGGTTTGAAAAAGTATAATTTGTTCAAGCTTGTCATTCTCATGACCTAGTATGGTTATAAACGTGAACCAATAAAATATATAAAACTAAAAAAACGCTATGAATAGCGATGAAATAAAAATGCCATTCACAATATTACAAGTACAATTTTAACATGTAATCTACTGTTAAGTGATGTTTTTTTTTTTATGAATTTAACACGTTCTTTAGCAATGAGAGCGTCATAAAATCCTTCTCTAATAACTGTTTCGACTTCTCACTCGATGGGAACAATGGACCTTCTGGTAAGTGTAACTTTCGATTAGTTTTTATAAACAATTGCGATACATATCCCTGCTAATATATCTCAAACTGAAAACAAGCGCCAGAAAGAAAAGAAATGTTTAAAAATGAAGAAAATAAAATGTTTTAAAAGAGTGTCTCGTTATTTAATAGCCACACCTCGTATGTGTTGGAACATCGCAAACTAATATGAAAAGTGGAGCAAGTTTTTGCCTGGAAATGAGTCCGAAATTTTGATCAGATTCTTTAACATTAGACGAACGCTGCCATAAAAAAATACAATTCAATCAAGAGATTATACGATTAAGTTGGAAATTCGTTAAAGCGATTTTATTTATTATTGATGAACGCATCTTATATAGGTACCTTATAGTGCTTAGCGATTATTGGTAAAAGAATAGATAAAGCTACTCAGTGGCTTCCTAAAATTTATAAACAATGATAGCTTGAGATACGAATTTTATACGTTTCGTGGCCGAGGACGTCAAAATGTTCGTAAATAAAAACAATTTTCCAGATTGAAATGAGTTAAAATGTGGATTCCAGAAATCACTCCCCGCCAAAAAATTATTCTCTGTGCCAGACAGTGGTGTGAATGTCGATCCTTTCAAATCTTCTAACTGCAACGGATTTGCTGTAATCTGGATGTCAAATGCAACGAATCCGCTTGAATAGATCTCACTTCTTTGCAAGATATAGTTTCTGTCACTGCGTCCTCTGTGAGTTGATTCTCAATTAATTTCAAAAACAGAAGGTTCTTTTTCTTTTCACAGACTGAGTTACGTTGCCTTGAAATAATTTTTCCTCTTCTAACTAGAGTTATATTCTTAATTGATTCCTTTTACTTCAGAGTATTATATTCCGTAGATGTGTAATTCAAATGAATTGCCAAGTCTATTACACATACGCCTTTCTCATGTTTGTCTCTCATTTCAAGCTTTAATTCCATAGATATTACCTGAAAAGGGTAATTTTCCTACAAATGTCTTTTACACCCAACATATCTGAACTCACGATTATACGAAAAACAATAGCTTAACAACTATACATACATACAAAAAAAACCTAAAATGAGCTTGGAGAGATTCGAATGAATCGGAAATATATAGTTATCTGAATGGAGTGTTGGATGTGACATCACAGCAGTAGGATAATGTCTCAAATTCTGATCCGTAACTCAAGAGCAAATATCTCTCAACTCTTATGGTCTCATATGTTTATAAGCTCTGTGTTGGAGCATTCGAATCGTAAAGTAAAGAAAAAGATTGAATCATCATCGATTGCAAGAACTCCTAAAATTTATGAATGCTGAGTTTATAGGATCAATATTTACCAATAGAAAATAAAATGGTTGAGTTAAAGTAAAGAGTTGAAAATAGATGAAATTAAGTCGCTTATAGAATCAAAAATATAATTTTTGCCAGAACTTGATGACGAAAACTAGTTCATAGATTTGAATTCTTTGTAAATTAGACCGCTCTTTTAAAAGAATTTAACATGCGTCTTCCAAGGAGAAAACTAAATAGTAATTATGATGTTTCGAACGGTAATAGCGTTCTATGGGAAACTATTAACATCGAAAATTAAATAAGCAATTTTATGTTTTACGACATGTTGTTAATATCCACCCCTGTCACCAATGAAAAATGTGCAGCTTTGCTTCTCTATTTAATACAGGAAATATGAAAATAGGCTTAGAAATTTCAGGAAAAATTATCAATCTTTTGAAATATTTGTGACTTGTATTATTGATAACAAAAATATATTCCTCACCAATAGATATTTTTAAGCGAAATAAATAAATCTACAATCTGGCATTTAATTTAAATAAAAGTTTTATCATATCTCTAAAATGGACTTCTGTAAGAAGTATTAGGGGGACCGGAAAGAAATGTGGTTTTCCTTCATTAAATTGAAACAAATAAATGTTTACCAAGTTTTTTCAATGATGTTATTGTCGTCGTTATCAACAGCCTTTTGTCATCTAGTTTGAAAATTTTTAATACAGTATTGATACAAATCATTTGGTTTTTAAGAAAAATATCTGAAGATAGTATTTTGGACATCATCTGAATTTTCAATTTTTTTGTAACTTGGAAAATTTTTTAGTGATCGTAATAAATGGAAATCGATGGCGCAATATCGGGAGAGTATATTGGGTGAGGCAAGAACCTCCTATCTCAATTCATTAATTTTTTTTCCAGGGTTCATCTTGCCCAGCGTGGTTTTGCATTATCATGCTGCAGAATAAACCTTTACTGTTGACAATCTCTAGGCAATTTTCAATTAAAGATTGGCTTACTCGATCCAATTGTTCACAGTAAAAGTCTACATTCACAGTTTGTCCTGGTTTCAGCACTTCAAAGTGAACGATACCACGAATACTCCACAAAAACACAGAAAAGCGTCTTAGCTGTATTTCTTGGTGATTCATTTGGAGAGAGCCAATGCCTTTTGGTTTTGGATTATCATAGAGGACCCATTTTTCATCTCTATTCATCAAGCGATCAAAAAACGTTTCTGTATTGTGCCACTGAAGCAATAAGTTGCACGTGGTGGATCGATTAGCTTTGTTTTCTTCGGCCAGATTATACCGAACCAAACACCTGTTCTACTTTCTTTACCAACCAATATTCTTGGAGGGTTGACCAAAGTAAGTTAGGGGTGTTTGACAGTTGTATGATATGGATTTACTTCTACTTTCGTACTTCAAGTCATTGTTTAAAGTTGTTGGTCTCTTCCTGGTTGGTGATAGTCAGAAAAATCGAAATTACCCGATTTGAACTTAGAAAACCACCTTTAGTGTTTACAAACGTCTAATGCGTTTGGATAAACATCTCAAATGTTTTTAGTAGCAACGGTTGCATTACTACACTTGTGAAACTCAAAAAGTATATAATGTCGGGTATGTACCTCTTCTGGTATTTGAGTGTGCATTTCACCTGAAATTGCAATATAATAATAATAATAATAAATAATAAAAAAAATAAGATTTAATTATTTACGAGTAAACAAGTCACTCTAACCTTAAAATGTCTTTAAGAAGACTTTCAAGCACACAATGAGCTGATAAATGACTAACGAATATCGACATCTGCAGAAATGACGTTACTTTCCGGTCTCTCTCTCTGTCTCTTTCCCGCTTCCAATATTTTCTCAGCCAAAAAAACAATCTCCCGCTTCACAAAGTTGCGGGAGTTTATGTCGTCGCTGTTTTGAAAGAATTTACAACTGAGTTAAGATATTTTCAAAAGTGAAGAACACGATAAATAAAAACTGGAACAAAATAATCTGTTGTATACCTTGAGAACTTAATAAGAGGTGTATCATTTCCATTTCAATACTCTGTCTCATAAGTCGGTTCAGACATGCCGACATTAACACTAAAAGTATTTTTGAACGATCCTCTTCACATAAATATTTCATTTTTGATGTTTTGATTTGTCTATAAATATCTGAGTTATCTCTTCATTGGACACTTTTTCAAATAGTTTCATAAATATCCAGTCTCCTCAAGTATTGAAGTTTTTCCTCGTGACTTTGATTAGATGAGAAAAATTCCTCGAAGAGATGAAACAAGCTTGTTCTCTGAGCATAACCTTAAACGAAACGGTCGTATGTAAAACCTATCCCTGAAACTGTATATATGATAGCTGCACTCGTAATATAATACTTAGTAGCCAACATGAATTTCATGTCATTGTCGTCTTTTACAATAAGAAACTCGTGTGTTGATGAAAATTATGAATTACTTAAAATAGGTTTTTATAAATTCTACTATTTCAATTTTTGCTCATCAACTATCGCTAGAGTAAGTGTATGTCTCTAAACAAAAATCGCTTTTTCACAACGTAGTCGAGTAAAGTTAGACATTACAGGTTTAGTTTATTGAGAAAGAAAGTTCTTTTCTTCTAAAATCTTCAGTTTTTTTAAATTCTATTTTGAGGCTACCAATTCAGGTTATGGACGATGTACTATAAATTTTTCAATCTTTTTAATTGATGATGTTATTTTTCTTTCATTCTTAAGCAAAATTTTATGCGATTTTTTTTTTCCTTCTTTTTTACATTCAGTTTCAGTTCAAAATACCATTATCCAACTATTTTATATGGTATTAACATGTAGAAATTAGTGTAATTGTATTACATTATAATATCTAAAAATGCTTTATTTGTTCGTATATGTTAAGTTGTATTATGCATTGCTATTACATGCATATAATGCAGTACCACTGTGACATTGGGCTATTCGTGATTTGCTCTTCACTAACTCCGGGGTGAAGAGAAATACTCTTCCTTATAATAATTTGAATTAAGTAACAAAATAATTTCTTTACAACCCAAAAGGAAACATGATTAGATAAATTAGGTGAAGGTATAAGGAGAATGAAGTGAATTAGAGATAATGATATATAAACAAAATAGAAATGAAAAGGAGATAGAGGATAACGACTGGCCCAATAGAGATTTAGAATTTGTATCGAATCACCTCAATTAGTTTCGTAGATTGAAATAAATTCTGTCTGAAGTGTTAAGATAAGAATCAGCTGTTTGTTGGAAGTGATTGAATCAAGTGAGTGAATTGGTAAGCTGAGAATTTCTTAATTGATTTTTAATTGATAGAATTGATAAGTTAAGCGAGATTCCAGAGAGAGAAAACAATCTTATCTATCCTTTAGTCATTATTAATAAAGTATTTTAGTTTGTTCTTGTTTGTTTTCAATTGGAGTTTAGTGGTTTTTGACTATTATAACATATTGAGATATGGTGCAGGAACTGAATAATGAAGAAATAACATTAAATCACTTATTTTGGAGTAACGAATAATCTATATCAAGCAAATATTTATAAATCCAAGTTTGCACTGATTAGCAAATTTTTATTGTTACATCCTTTGACTTTATTACTACTGTGATGTTGACGAAAAATAATTGATTTCATTAATGGATCCAAATTTTGAGATTACAGTAGAACCACGTTAAGTCGGAGCTCCTTAACTCTAATCTCCGGATAATCGGGATCGATCTACCAGATGAATTTTTTTAAATACATTCTTAAAATGAGAAGCAATTTATACATTTCCATAACATTCATTTGTTTCTTCCCCATATTTTGAAAACCTTTTCTTTGAAATCTTTTAACAGCTATATGAATATATGAAAGAGTGAAGAGAGCTGGACTTTACAAATATTCTGTTCAAAGTCAACAAAACCTTATTCATACATCTTTTTACCAGTGACAAATTGTATACGGACTACATTGTCCAAATGGAAAATACGGTAAAAAAAAGCTTTCTCTATACACTTCTGCTGTTCATGAAGAAGACGTATTTATCTTCTGTAAATATGATTTTTATTGGAGTTTTTCAATCAAAAGATGGTTTCCTGTACTTTGTTTTATTTAATTTTCCCATTTTACGGTTAACGTGGGTTTTCGATATCCTAAATTGGCTCTGAGATCGATTAATCCGATTTAAAGATGGTTTGTTGTAAAATATAATATTAGAAGAAAAAAAAATCGTGTTGTTATAATACTCTCTCGGTAATCCACCAGATATCCGACCAAAGCACAACAGAATTTCCCCAAAAACGGCGCGTTACTAGAAAATTACTAAAAAACGCCTTTAAACATCAAAGGCTATGTATTATTGTGTAGAATTTAATATAGAACCCACAAATAAAGCATCATATACGCGAAATATCTAAAACCACAAAAAAAGTATTGTTTTGTATTGATAGCCTTCATTATTCCATTGCAGAATAAGGCATAAAATAATTTTCTTTGACTTTTTATCCATTGAAAAAAACGTCGGATAACCATTAGAACTGAAACTGCGAAGTGCCAGGTAACAAAAGAAGTACAAATACTGTATTTCAATTATTTATAGCTCAAAAGAATAAAAAAATCTTACGCTTTGCCTCTTTTTAACTATATATTTCACTGTCGTAAATTTTAGGGGGGGGGAGGATTCAATTTTCGAGTGACTCTGAAATGATTAAAAATTATCTTTATAGCGAACTCGCAAGTACCCGTCCTTCTTTTGGTTACTCGCATTGTTTGGAATACAACCCAGGAAAAATTGTGATATATATATATATATATATATATATATATATATATATATATATATAAACCTTTTCTCTTCATTTTTACTTATCGGGATAACAAGTCGTTTCGCATGAGTCACACTTTCTACTAAATACAAGTTAAACAATAGGATAAATTGTATCAATAACTTTTGTTTGGAATTTTTTGAAATAAAAAATAACAACAGAGGAAATAAGATCTTAACTTTCGCATGTTATCAAGAAAAGAGGAAAAAAAGTTTAATCACGAACATTAAAAGTCAACACAAGAAAAATACATGTGTAAAAATCATCACCAAATACATTTGGTCGAAAAATATTTTAAACATTCCTAACTGTAACTTTCAAAGCATTTACCCCTGTTTGCAGCGATCACAATCCAGTAATTTTCGAAATCATTTTTATTAACCTCCTCCACCAATCCCTCACCTCTTCTAACTGGCCTCTTTTCAGAGAGACAATCTACCACGCAAATGCAGATAACATCATAATTAATAAATTATGAGGTTTAGAATATTCGTTTATAATTTCCCCCACTCTATTCAAAACGCAATAAAAACTTGTAGCACTACCATACCAATAACTATCTCCCTCCTCAGAACTCTCTCCGTGATTTCATAAAACAAAAAAAAATAGGGCACATAAACTTTGGTTACATTTTCGATACCTTACTTTCAAAACAGAACCAATTATACTTCAAAAAATCGTTAGGAATGAAATTACTTAATGTAAAAACAATAAATTAGAATACTCCTTAAAGAACTCAACAACGAAGACGATACCCTTTTCAATACGAATATGAAAAATTTCTAGCTAATTTCAACTTATCCCTCCTCTCATTGGCCACGAAGAGAAGGCCTTCTCTGAAAAGGAAAAGGGACTTATCTGTTTGCTCATCCCCTCGAATATCTTTATCTTTCAAGAAAATACATTTCCCTGTAATACATTTTTTCTAAATGTACCACAACAATTTTTGCGTACTTTCCAAAAGTGTATTTTAAAATACTGTTTATCGTTATCGTAGAAAACTAGAGACGTGTGTTAGCGCCAACATTTCTTTTCAAGCCAGAATTCGTATTCAAACATCAAAATAACGGGTCATCCTCATGCTCATTTAACGTAATTCGTAAAGGCCTGATTAATAAATAATTCCTTTTTCTACATCGTACACTTATAGAGTTATCAAACTTTTGATCGAACGCTTAAGTGTTGTTTGTTCTTTTACTGATCTATTACTCCCGGGCTATTTAGAATAATTTCTGTTTATATAATAGATTGAACCCTTGAATTAGCGTTAATGTCTTATTCTTCTATTAGCATCACTTTTTCTCTCAAAGTTTCACTTATGCATCACTTGTGACCCTGGACTCGCTGCCAGCGGTTTTCGTCGAATCGAGCGTTCGAGCTTGACATGGCACTAAAGAACTGCTGTGTAGCCGGGGCTGATGCACGTTGAATCTGTCGAGGCTCAAAGTCCTCCCTTGGCGTGATGTGGAAGTCAGGAGAGGTGGAAGGTTGATAGCTCAGGTGTCACCCTCGTCACTTGACCGAAGCTCAAAATTGGGAGGTGCGTCGCCAACACCCCTCGTGTTGCTTCTAGTGCGACGTTAATAAAGCCGAAGCCAAAGCAAATTATGCCCCTCTTTTGAAATTTCTCTCAGTATTATAAAAAGTTTAATAAATGCTTTAATTACCTCAAAATTCTTCACGTAGTTATCCTTTATTGCCTTTGAGGAAGTGATACTGAGTACTGATAAATGACAGATTTGCTCATACTTTTCGGTGACCTAGGCGGCTCTAGATTTTATATTACCAAAAGATGTATAAGCGTGTGTTGCTAGGAAAAATGAAAAAAAAAAAAAAAAATTTAATCTGTCATGCCCTTGATTGATGTGTTTGTTTAGCGTACTAACTACAAGAGAAGAAAAATATTTGAGAAATTTAAATGATTAGCTGAAAAATAATAAAGGTTAATTGTAAGAAATGTAAGAAATCTGTTTTTTTAAATTTATTAAAGTGCTTAAACAATAGAATTTTTGCTAAAGTTAAATGCGAATTACAGTTATTTCTCAGGATATATGAAAGTATTACATAATTTTACTGCGTAAAAAACCAGAATTCAGAATCGATTTCATTCATTTTAACTTTTGCTTTCTTCGTATTCACTTTAACTTTTGCTTTCTTCGTATTCACTTTAACTTTTGCTTTTTTCGTTACGATACACGCATTTCAAAATAGGAAATAAAGGTTATAAGTACATTGTGGACATTTGGTTCCAAAATAAAAAAATATTAGATGCTAGGTTCTATATTATAATACATTAAAATACTTTTCTGTGATAAAAAATATTTTGAGCTATTTTCTTCGGAAAAAAGAAAGAAAATATTACTTATAAATCCTGTTCATAATAATATTCCAATTAAACTTTTATGTAGATATGATATACATAAAAGTTGAAAATGCTTGACCACACACACACACACACATGTATGTATGTATATATATATATATATATATGTATATATATACTTATTTTGTCTATTAACCTTAAGTCGGTTACAAAATGTACATATTTGAATGCAATATATATATTTTAATTTTCAAGATTTCAGAACTAATTGTTTTTTTTAAAATTTCATTAGTGAAAATACCACCCCATCAATCAGTGTAGGATTACTCAACAAATATTTCTTGATGGAAAAGATTACAAGTTAAAAAAGCTATTAACAGGATTCGGATCGAAATAAATCTTCATTAAAATCCGAAACAACAACATAAACATAAAAATTGCATTTATGCCTTTTCAAAGTTATTGGAGTAATTATACGATTGTGATTTCATTAAAATAGGAAAATAAGAAAAAACGAACAAACGTATGAAACATTCTTATGTTCTTAAAAAACGTTGCAATACTTCATTGTGATATTAAGTCACTTATAATTCATAATATATTACTCTTGTTAAAATAGACGTGAGAAATATATAAGAAAAAATGTGTGACACTATTGGAAAATATTCAATACTTTTATAAATCAGTGGGTTTCACTATCCATGTATAGATAAAACAAAAAATATTTCCAGGGCACTTTTCAATCACACAGGATCAAATCAATATGATAGTGATTCTCAAGAATTCTCAAGAATTCTCTTTACTCAAGAATTCTCATCACTTCACTAGGGTTCGAAATAACAAGGAACAAGCCTAACAACCTTCGTATACGAGTTTTAAAGTGAATTTAGTTCAAACGAAACAAAGAGATTATAATAATATTGAGGCATTTTTTTCTCCTAAAAAATGTTTTCTGAGTTTAGGTCTCCTTCTCTAACACCAGTAAATGCACCTCATTCTGCGTTTGTTCGTTATTTGTTTCAAATAGAAACAAACATTGAGTTTATTAACTTATTCTTAATTAATTTAAAACTATTCTCTTACCTACAGAGTAGTATAAAAAGTTTATTTTTGATATATATTTGAAATGTTAGAAAAAAAAGTATTCATAAATGTATGACTACCATAATTTCATTCAGAATTTTGTGAAACAAGGGTTCTCAAACGTTTTCGACTCGACCCCCTTTTCCAAACTAAGATTTTTCATGAGAACCTATTTGAAGACAAGGTATGAATAATCCTAAAAGATAAAAAAAAATTCCACGGCGTCCCTGTGAAGATGCTACGAGTTGGGGAGTACTATCGTAAAATATTTCTCTTTAACGCATTATAGGAAATCCTGTTGTACGAGATAAGAATTTGCGGCTGAATTTATGGAAGCTGAAACATGGCTTTAAAACCAGTTTAAACTGGCTTTAACGGGAATTTTAGACACTATTCTTTCCTTCCATGCACTTATTATTGTATTGTATAATAGGATCTCACACGTATTTCCCTTTAACTAATCTCTGGAGCTATTTTACTATTCATATGACATGAGAAACTTAATTTGTGTGAAACAGCTGTGGATTGTGCAAATTATCATAACTATATATGATCTATAGTGAATCGAATAGGTAATGGAGATAGTAGAGATATATAAGAGGAGATAGACGACAGAGTAGAGAGATTTTGAGCAATAGTATGTAGTGATATTCTAAGCATGAAGATCTGTCTCGGATCCTGTTACTAGAGGACTATTGGAATCAATTACAGTTTATTCAAACCTACTATTTGTTGTTAGTAGTTTGCTAATATGTTGAATTTTTAGTTATAATCTTTGGTTTAGGATGACGTGATTAGATGATAGATTCACACTATTAAATTATTCTGATATTATTTATTCAATATTGAATAAATTGCTTAAATGTTTTTGGAAATGATTTTTATTGAATGATTACGTCTCTCAACACAAATAATGAAACTAGTTCGTTACAATATCACTTTTTTCCGTTATACCTTTTATTATGCAGGGTATTTTTTACAAGTAATTATCCCAACTTTGAAAAGGTACAATTACAAAAATAAAGACATAAAATTATCAATATCACCACCTATAGAAACAAGAATAGAATACAGTCGATAGAACTCATCATGGATTGGTAGCGAAGCAGATGATGAGCTCAAGAATCCCTGCGATTTTTTTTTATTTTTAGACGTACTTAAAAGAGATAGTGTTTTTTACTACTGTGACGTATTTCCTTCATTATTTAACTCTACAGTCATCTTAGAGTCTAATCCACTAGTCGATAAGCTCAAAACTTCAATTGAAAATATTTAAGAGCAGGACAAAACACTTTATTGACTACCAAAGAATAAGTAAAATTACCCTCGAATCTCTCTCAACTCAGCCAATCATAGTTTATATTCTAATAATAAAGTCTTAGCTTACCTAACCACTGATTACGATTCAAGCATTTCTCGATTATAGCAGATTCACTTCCAATATAAACATATAATTACATTGCGATTATTCAATTCAATTTACAAATATCTATCAGCTTGTCGTAATCCTTTACTTCCCCTTTCTTTTCTTTCATTTCTGCTTCACTCAAACATAACTATCTTTAATTCAATTCTCCACATTTCTTACCTTTATCTAATTTACTTAATTACGTTTCATTTTTGGTTGGTAAAGAGTTGTAAATTTATGCAATTCAAACAACCAAAAAGTTCACAAGGTTAATGTAGAGAAATTCGCAAATAGCCCAACATCACTTCACTCCCGGTGAACATTGACGAAATATGAGAATAACTGTAACTATTCAAACTTAACATCGAACACACTGAAAAAAGACGCGGGATTAGTTTTACTGTAAATGGAATATCAATCATTTTTCTGATGGTGTCGCATTGAATATTTATAATTTTATGAACTTTAAACTTTTATTTTTAATTTAATAACCCAAAATGGTTGCAACATTTTCAGATTTGTTACAGTAACTCTTAAAGTTGGGATATTCTTTTGTAAACACCCTGTATTATAGATATCACTAACTTAATAAATTACAACTAAGATATTGACAAAAAGAATAATAGAATTAGAAAACTGTTCTAATTTCAGTAAAGCTGAAGAGAACTCATTTTAGGCTTGTAATGAATTAGATCAACCTTTGAGCTTAGAAGATTTAAATAAAAGTTTACAAATAGCAAATACGCTGGATACACATTTGGAAATTAATTCATTAAAAGAGCACCTTTTACGAACTAATTCACGTTTATCAAACGGAAAACAGAATGATTGTCTATTTCCATACTTTCAATTTAAAAATGATCAGAAAAGAAATTGCTTTTAAATAAGGTCAACAACAAAAGCAAAACTATAGACTTCAAACGATGAAGCTTTACAATCAATATTGACAAGACGGCATTGTTTGAACTTATTTGCTGATACTTCGATATTGAATGAATAACTAATATGGAAGTACTCATTTTTGTTTTAATGAAAAGTTTCTACACAAATATTTTTCTTCTTATATTTAAATTTGAATATTATATTTTTATGAAGGTTACTTTTTTTCAACAATCAGCTACATTGCTCAAATCCAATAAAAAAATTAAAAATTATACGAAAATATTAAATTTATCTCACGCGTAATACAATACTGTGCATCGCTTTGTATGAGTACTAGTCACAATTTTCCGTCTCGTTATACGAAAGTATTTTACATAGAATTATAATGTCATGTTATTTAATTTTTACAAC
The DNA here is from genome assembly GCA_019974015.1 of Nephila pilipes. NCBI lineage: Eukaryota > Metazoa > Arthropoda > Arachnida > Araneae > Nephilidae > Nephila > Nephila pilipes. The sequence continues at coordinate 200,766 of BMAW01039207.1, read as the reverse complement.
AGTTATACGTGTGTATATGTACTATATTCCTATGTATAAGTTTAATATCCAGAACCAAGAATGCCAAACTTATGGCGCGAATATTTCTCGCGTCGTAGCAAATGTATAACGAACTGTATTTAGTATTTCAATCCAAATTTTTTTTCGGCCTCTCATGCGCTTTATCCTTTAACTAACCTTTTGAATTTTTATTACATTATTTGAATTGAGGACTTCGCCTTACGAAAGAACCGTGTCTTATGTAAATTAACATTACTATATAAGAAGTGTAATGAATAGGAAGTGATAAGATAGAGAGATTAAAGGTATCTTAGAGAGATAAGGGAAGATAGAGGGTTAGTGAGATTAATGAAACAACGGTATTGGTGCGAAAAGGTGCGAAGTGACCGTTTCAGAGTCGATATAATCTAATTTAACTGTTAATAAGATAAGTAGAATTTTCAATTATAATATTTGGTTTGGGACAGTCAGATTTTCTTGATTGAGAGAGAGAGAAAGAAACTGTTTCTTGACTGACAAATTATTGCTTCTCCATAGCTCGTAATGTTAATAATGATGCGGTGCCGATACAATTTCAAAGATCAGTTTTTCTCGAGCTTTTCAGTTTGTGACGAAATCTTATTACCCGTCTCGTCCGTCAAATGTTACTCGAATCTCAAAATCTTAAGTTCCAGCATAGATAGAGTAATTAAAATAGTCAATTATGTCTACAAGATATTGATTCTCTAATAAAGGGGGTGTTCTCAATCAATTAAGTTTCTTGCCGTGAAAGCTAATAACTTCTATAACATAGCAAAGATAACTCTCATTGGAAGACGATGCGAATAAACGTTCCAAATAGTCAATCAACCGGACAGCGTTGGGTTCTAGTCTCACCCAATAACGTAGACACGGAATTAAACTCTCACACACTTCACACTAGCACACTTCTTATTAACATAAACTTCTCTCTATTCATTTATTTGTCACTTTTGTACGACTAGATTATATCTACTCACTTTGCTTCTAAAGTTTACTTAAATGTTTCAATTGATTGGGAAGATGTTGAAAGCTTAAATATAAAGTCAAAGAAAAATTCAAGGTTAGGTTAAGGAAAGTTTCGTGAATAGACCAAGTTGTAAACTATACGGGATTATTAATATTACTAGTTTTGTCCCTGATCAATTGAAGTTTGCCGGCAAAATTCAATGATGAGCTTAAATTTTACAAATATTTGTCACGTTAATTTTAAAAATATTCAAAAAAATAAATCAAAAATAATTTTTTGTCTGGATTGATTGTTTATTAACAACATAATTATAACCAACACGAGGGCTTTTAGCGACGGTGTTTTCGACTGTCAGTCAAGTGATACTCTGATCTGATATTCCGTTCCAACTTATACGATTATTAAATGTAATTTTTGATCATGTGAACTTGTGAGTATGCTATTCTTCGCTTATTCTGCCCATGTTTTTGCTATTGTGATATTATAGGAAATACTTCTCCATTTTACTCGTATTTCTGTCATTAACATGACGAAAATTCAAAACTTTTGAAACTGAAATCTAAAATTTAATGCAATGTGCACTTTTAAATATATCTGCCTAGACAACCTTATTTCTTAGATGTGGTCCGACTTGATACTATTATAAACTGAAGTTATTTTATTATTCTGTATGTAAATAAATAGGCCATGTTATGGGGATAAACTGGTCAAATGCTCCTTCCAGATAATTAATATACATTTTTCTGATCAAGAATAAATTGAACATGTGTGAATAAAAAGAAGAAAAATGAGTTTCAACCATAATTAAATAATCCAAAAAAATTACACTACATAACATCTGTAAAGCGTAATTAACAAATGTGGATCAAAATAATTTTGAAAAGATACTAATCTTAGAACCTTTCAAAACGAACAGTTTTTGAAATTCCCATGAGTAAACCATACAAAAAGCCATGAAAGAAGAAAAAAACTATGCTTCCATTGTCCCTTCATCGATCCCTTCCGACCCAGATCCTTCTTTTACGACAGTCCCTAAACAACGTATGTTGAAAAAGAGAACCAATACTGGTTAAATATTAAAACAGTGACGTAATGCGGAAATGATTTGCCTGTAAAGCGTGTTGCACATCACTGCACTTGGCCTACATGGCTCTCATCCCACAATTTTAACCGATTCCTATAGACGAATTCTTCCTTTACTAACATAGGCGCTGGCGGGGCTAAATTTAGATGGGCTATTTGAATATTTGGTTCATTTGATAGGCATGGTTTAAAATATGTTTCAAAGTTACCAATTTATGAACATATAGTCCTTCGAATGTTAAAAAATTACAGTCTTAAAGCTATAAGTCCGTTTTGTTCCGTTAGATTTTCAGTGATATCATCTTTCCTGTATTTGTAGTAACCTCCTTTTGTATACTAATGTGAGATCAATAACTGTGTTAATCAAACACATGCATCGATTATTTTATTCCTTGTTAAACGTATGTACATGGAATTCACTAATGTAAATGGCAAATTGATCGGCATTATTTATTTACCGGTGAATGGCAACAGGCATATCCAGTAAAATACAAAAACAGACCAAGAAAATCATTTTCTATTGAATTCTATTTAAGTAAAATCGATGCTAAAACTGTAATATAATAAGAATTTTAAAAGTTATAAGAAATAAAAGCAAACATTTTCATCTCTTTATTAATTTTTTATTGGGGAAAAAAACAGTGAAGATGGTTATTATTTCTCCCCCCTCAGAATACCTAAACTTGAAATTGACGTAATTTTTTGTATCCCTTTTGCTCCTTTATTTATATATGTGATAAAGAAATTCATTGTTTAATTGTTACTTATTGCACTGTCTTTGATTTGGCGATAATTTTGTTATATAATGTTGTTAATGCTAGGTTTGCATGCATGACGTATCAGAATTTTATCCTTCAATTTCAGAATATATATATATTTTGAATACATATATATTTTTGAATATTAATGAATACCGAGTATAGACTTACACATTTAAATGGCATATGCTCAATGCAGGTGGACCATTCATTTAATTTCAAATCTAATAAATGTTTCGAAAACTTGCAAGGTATATCTTTCGAATACACACTAATAATAATAAAAATATATTTTTTTTAAATCAACAACGTTTTTATGTGTTATTTAACCATATAAATATTATTCAAACTTATAAAAATCGAAGCATTAAAATTCAGTAAAAATTCCACAAATTAAAATTGAATTATCTTCATCACTCCTAGAATCCAGTTTAATTTCAAACCCATGTCTCAGGCGAATTATTACATCATATTAAATTGATTCTGCGTAAGACGTTGATAAGACGCTTCATTTAAGACATTTCTTTTATCGAAAGACAGAATTCAGCCAGTTTCCATGCTGCTAAATTTCACTGTCACATTGTTACAAAATAACTCAGAAGATTTTCTTCTTGAAAGTAGAATTTTTTTTTCTGCACCACAGAGAAATTAAAACATAATATTGTTATTAAATGGATATTGAATGCACACATGCATACTTAGTGATATTTTCCTTTTAAAAGTATTTCACAATCCCTTTGATAAGTTTCTTCAAAAATGGATTTTATGTCTGGAGAGAAATCAACTCCATATGAGAAGAAATTGAAGGCATTGAGCGTTTTGAAAATGCCATTATAAGTATCCTAATTTCATTTAAGAATCCGCAAATTCATTGAAGCTTTAATGTTCTTCTTCTTTAAGGAAAATATAAATTTCCTTTTGCAGTAGTGAAAGAATATCACCACAAGAGAGCCATCGTGCACTGCTGTAGTAGAACAAAGACGAGAGTTCAATTCCCCTATATTCACAATTTTTTTTGAAAAATCTTCTAGACCTTCAATGGACGAGTTTTTATAAAATTTATCACATTCATTACTTATTCTAAGATATAATTCAGTGTAGGATTTAAATACTTCAACGCAAATCCTTCTCAGTGAATAACACAATAGATCCACAGTGGGCGAAGAGCTTTGTTTTGATTAAGGTCTTGTAATTCTGCATTATATGAAGGCCTAGAAAAACACTATTGATACCGATAGCAGCATACTTAGTCGAATCTAAATTATTTTCAATTATCGTATATCTTTCGTTTGATTTTTTAAGTAATAGATCTGAAAAGGTAATAAGATGCATAAGCATATGACACACTTCAACTGACTCAGAGAAGTAGGTTGTAAATGATCCAGGACAATTTAATATTTAAAATATCAATATTTATTTGTCATTTCAGTTAGTATTGTGTACAAGATATCACTCGTTCGAATAGATCAAAAATGAAGTTACTTAAAAATTTACAGAATTAATAGCTAATGGATAACCGAAAGAGATACAAATTGTATCATAAGGGTATCATGCTAGCATGGAACATAGTGATGAAGAACTAATGTCGAGTATCCTCATAGACATGAATGCAAACAAGATTCGAGTATCTAGAAAAGACTTCAGAGAAGAGTTATGAGAATAGAAGCATATATAGAACTATGTCTTATGAAATTTTATCAAATATATATTACGGATTAAGAGTTTTTACAAATAATTACAACAGCAGTCATCTAAAGAGTTGTAAAAATTTTCGGATGTCCTGCTTTTGAAAATAGTAAAATTTATACATCGAATCAGTGCATTTAACTAAAAAAAAAGCATTTTTCAATGTCTTTCTAACAAGTAAATATTTGGAGAAAATTGCAAGTCATGTTTATACGGCGTGTTTACAAAGTCAAGCTACTATTACAAAACTAAAGAATCTACATGACAGATTAAATTAAAAATAAGGTTGTAAAGTTTATGAAATTATGTCTTTTGAGTGACTACCGCCAGATACACGAACGATATCCAAGAATGTCTGGAATCGAACTCATGTCACACTTTTTCCAGTTTGTTCAGTCTTGCAGTTTGAATGATTGCAATTATTCGCGTTTTCAGTTCATCAGCATTCGCGGGTAGAGGCGGAAAAAGCACAATATCTTTTAAGTTGTGACGATTGGCTATTCGCGATTTTCTTTTCACTAACCTCGGGGTTTTATAGTTATTTGAAATGCATAAAATTGCAAGATATTCCCAACCAAATTGAAACATAATTTAGTAAATTACCGTATTAGTCCAAATGTAACACGATTCTGTAAATCTTTTATAATGATGAATTTAATGCCACCCATTCATTTGACATAAAAGAATTCGAAGAAAATTTAAATTAATCCCATAAGCATTTATTTAAATTAATTTCTTACACAGGTTACATTCATGGCAATAAAATTAAGTAATGTAAAACAAATAAGGTAATATTAGGAAAGCAACAAGAAGTAAATACATTCCATTGTTACATTCCATTACCTATAGACCTTGAATTTAGCGCGAGTCAATATTTTAATGGGAAATGATTAGTCAAAAGTTATTAAAAGAAGGTGTATATTATTCGGGGTAGTATGATAAAGGAAGATAGAAGTAAAGTGAGTTGAATTAGAAATAATGATATTTAAATGAAAGGGAAATGAAGTTAGAGAGAAGATAACGTCAGGCAGATGTAAAATAGCAAGTTTTGGTAACGCATTGCAGTTAATATTTAGGATTGAAGTGAATCTTAGTCGAAGTATTTAGATTAGAATAGGTTGTTTGTGTGAAGTAACTGAGCCAGAACAAATGAATTGGTAGGCTAAGATCTCATTAGTTGGTCCTAATTTAGAATTGATGAGTTAAGTGGGATTCGAGAGAGTGAGATATCTTACCTATCCATCAGTGATATATAAAGTATTTTATCTTGTTTTTACACATTTTCAAAATAGTCTATTTTTTCTGGTAAATTAGAAGGAACAATGACAGAAGAATTAAATAATGAAGAATGACCGTCACAAAGCAACCTCAAAGGAAGGAAATCGTAGAAAATGAAATCGGGTCTTATTAGGGATCCCCGATTAAATTCAAAGTCATCATCTGCTCGGCGACCAATTCACAGTAGCGTACCATTGGATATCGTTAGCGTTTCTAGTGATGGTAACATCGAGTATTTATAATTTTATAAGTTTTAATTTAATTTGTCCAAAAAGGTTGTAGCTTCTTTACATTTGTAACTGTAGCTCTTCAGAGTTGGGACAATTTTTTTAAATATTCTGCTTTACGGTATTAATAACAATTATGAAAATGAAGTCAGTTTTATATTTGAGTATTTCAGGAAATTTTCATGCCAAATAATTTATTAGCAAATGTAAAAAAAAAAGGGGGACTTTTGAAAATTAATTTTTATAAAATTTGACATTCATACAATAATTTCCAAATCTTCAAAACTGTAAAGATAAACTGAAGCTTTTAAGCAAAAATCATCTAAGAATAAAATTCGTAGATAATGTGGTTTGAATGTGTAAATTATTAGATTGCTCCATCAATTAATTAATAATGTAATTTATTTTATGTCTGACAAAAAATTTATGCATTAAACAAAAAATTGTCCTTTATATGTTATATTATTTGTTTCATTAATTTTCTGCTTTTAACTAATTCAACTATCAATTTTTGTCAGAAATGATTTAAATTAATTGAATAAAATGATGACTAAAACTTTAAATTCATCATTAAATATACTCCGAAAATCTCAATCTCCAAGTTAAGAATTATATCTATAAACAAGTATCGGATTCTTTAAAAAACTATCGTTATCTGTTTTCTAAAACATACTTTGTACATTGATGTCTCTTAATTTCGAATTTTTAAAGATTCATATATCATTTACATTAAACATAATGGGATTTACTAAAAACTAAAATTAATGGTATAAAAATTTGCACTAGTATGTTTATGCAATATTACGAATAAAACACGTAATAACTAGATGATTTTGATCCTAGTAATCAAGCCTTAATTATAATATTTCAATCCTTTCAAGTGAAATGCACCAGTAAAAACAAGAACTTTACATGTTTAACTTAAATTCAGTATTCCATAAGCATTTTATATCGTTAAATTTATTTTTAATCAGATTTTTTTCCCCATGGTAAAAAGTGCATAATATAGATAAAATAGACTTAAAAACTTTTTAAAAAATTGAAATTAACTTTGCTAATTTCCTTTCAACATGTGCTAACGATTTTTTTTCCTGTTAAGTTCTCGAAAAAGTAGAATTATTCGAAATGAATACTAATTAGCGTAAAGAAAGCGTACTTTCGAGCTCTCGGTTCCTCAGAAGCAGTTAGTAACAAGAAAAGAAAATACCTTCTTCAAATTCCAAATGTATTTTTATTTCCACAATAAAACACACTTAAGTACAAAATTGGTGCCACTGTTAAGAAAAAGAAAAAAGAATAAAGACAGACGATTCTGCCATTAATTATTAAATTAAGAACAAACGATAACTTAGTAAAGTAGACAATAATATTCTGTTGAGATGTTAAAAAAAATCAGGTGATAAAACACTGAATTAAATATATTTTATCAATGTAAATACACTGCTGGCCATTAAAATTGTAACACAGCGAAGAAAAGCAAATACAAAAAAGATATTTAGTGTCCGTAAGCAGTACGGCATGAAGACAAAAGTATTAAATTTGCAAGCAGTTTGGGGATTTATAGGGGTGCGAAATTAGTAGAAACAGCTACCACCCCTGATAGCTAAAAACTAGGCTTGGATTACAGAAACGGGCAACTCATTTCATACTGCTACACGTCTATGCCACACTTCATCAACCGTATTAGCTGGAAAGGGTTAGCGGGCTAGTCTTTCAGAAACCCATGACCAGATATTTTCAATGGTTGACAGATTTGGATACCGTGCAGGCCAGGGAAATAATCGAATGCCCTGTGTAACGAGGATGGTCAGAACACGACGTGCAACACGTCGTCTTGCATTATCTTGTTGGAAGATTGCGTTTCGCAGACCTCGAAGATAGAGAAAAACTATTGGACGTAAGATGTCAGAAATGTACTAATCTGCATTCAAATTACCGTCGATCCGAACTAGAGATGTGCTTGTCGTGTACCCAATGTATTCCCAAACCATTACACCTGGTGTAGGGGGCCTATACCGATATCGAATGCTAGCAGGCGAAGAGCAGCGTCCTCGAAGTCTCCAGACACGTGTACTACCATAAGAATCCTGCACTCAGAACCGAGACTCGTCTGAAAAGACGGAATTGTGCCACTCCTGTATCCAGCTTTGTCGTTCGGCGCACCAGAGTCGCCATTTCTCTGTATGCTGCATTATCAAGAAAAACCGAAGTAATGTTGGCCGTGATGATAGTCCATGCTGCTGCAAACGTCGTCACACGCACCATACGAGTGGATACTGGGCGTGCTGTAAATATGCCTGTTTCCTGACTAATAATCCGTGATGTGGTTGTACTGTTTTTCAGAGCTGATCTCAAATATGTCTGTCCTCTTGGGCGTTAGTCATGGGAGGGCGGAGAAATCCTTCAATCGATTCAGTATGACCCTCAGCAACCCATTGATTCCATATTCGCATGAGAGTGTTAGGATTTCAAACTGTGCGACGAGCAATATCTCGGAACGACAATCCGCACTCTCGATAGGCAATGATCCTGCCTCTATCAAATTCGAACACTTTCTGGTAAGCATTTCTTCTTATTATTCGAGGCATAACACGATATTCTGAGCAAACTCCGACTTTACAAATGGTTTCCGAATGAGAAATCCATTGCACAATTTTTCTTTTATGCAGTGCCTCAGATGTCGTTCTCCCTCCTGCGTATTCTAAATGTGCTGAAATACTAATCATTTGCATATCCTAACCTCTTCTTCCTTTTATGTGATTTTGACGTTCGTCAGATCATTCCTTCCTAGTGTTACAATTTGAATGCCCAGCAGTGTATATCTTAAAAAGCAAACTAAATGTAATTATTATAATCATAATATATTATAATATCAATCTCTTAAACCTAACACCATGTATGCCCATACATCTTTGTTGACGCCTTTTTCTCAAATACATGTTAATGAGCGTTTATACAGCATACAGACCCGTTTTTTAAGTATCACTAATTTGGATCTCCTTGATCAAGATGTTGGGTACTGCTATGACTGTATATTTGATTGGATTTTTAAGGGTCAAAACGTAACAACTAATAAACTTTTATTCTAAACTTAGATCAGTAACCTTGAGTTGCTTTTGAAAACTTTTCTTGTTTGGTAATAGACCAACATGGACGATCTACGTATAAATTATCTTTAAGAGACTTCCTTTTTTTCAACAACATTTCGAATTTCGAAAAGGGGTTTTAGGCATATACTCAGTAAATAATTATTCCAAATTTTATTTTAGACAAAAACAATTTTTAAGGCGCTAGTACACATGTTCCAATCCAATTCAATCAAAACTGCTTGCTAATTCCTCTAAGATCGCTATAAATACAATACATAGAGGCAGAAATATGAGCAGCCACCAATACCTATGTAAAGAGACGCAGTCTGCGTATCTCGTGAGATCATGAGAATCTATGAGACGTGCGATCATAAATGTAAAATTTCTACGCTACATTAAAGATGAAATCTACGGGCACCTTTAGCCCGAGCACTGTGATGAAACTTTGGATAGGAATTGACTTTTACTTGTTACTTGTTATAGAATGAGTTCTGAGAAGAAAATTGATGATTGGAGGAGCTGGTGGAATGGCGAATTCTCATTGCCTGTTGAGGATGGAAACGAGACAAGGACGAGGTGCAGAAAGATTTTGAGATCAAAATGAGTCTGGTGCTCTGATGGTGAATTATCATAGGCTGTTGGAGTTGATTCCTCGGACTGCTATTGGCTGCCATTTGCATGTGGTTATGGGAGTATAAGTAAAGTTGGAGGAACATGTCTGGCCTGGAAGAGACCCCTTAGCACCTTCATACACTTCTGCGCAAGTAAACATAAAATCCAGACTCTATACTAAGGACTATACATTCCCAGTCAACACAGTTTCATGTTCATCGAGCTCGGCGCCAATGTAATCGGGCGTAAGTGTGAGGAGTTAGTGGCATAATGGTGAGACGGGTGTATATATCGCTCTATCAGACCTTTGTCAATGTCAGTACCTCATCGGAGGGCTTATAACAGGCCTGTCCAACCCAAAAGACTTCGCGGACCGCTTTGGAAACACACTTTATTCCGATGGGCCGCATTGTATATATATGTGTGTGTGTGTGCATGTGTGTGTGCTCAAGTGATGAATTCGATGCCGATTCAAATTCTCACGTTAAAAACTACTACAACTTTCACCAATCGAGTCGTGGGAAGTCACTAATCCTCCCTAACCTCATTAGAGAAATCAAGAATTTCTGCTATACATTAAGGGAAATCACATTTTACTGAATTAAATATATTTACACGAAATACAATTTGAAAAACTGTCCTATAGTTACAACATAAGAATGGTGCTAAATTATTAAGGATCAAAAAACATCGAAAAGTCAGTCTGTCTGAAATAATTCGCTTCTGCATCAAATATATTAGGCTTGCTGCAGACAGACTGGCTGCTGCTATTTCGCATGTTCTGTGTGTCGCATTCCCTCCCTACGTCTAGTAATGCACACCCGCGCATCTTCTGTGAGTTTGCTTGTTAGTTATACATTGTGTATCGCCCAATCACGCCAGATGGCCCGTGCGCTTTTTAGAACGAGCTTCGTAATCGTTTCTGAACAAGATTAAAGGAAAATTTCTATAAAAGTTGAGTCAGGTACTGAAATATTCCTAAATAGTAGGGTGTGATAGAAACGATTCCTTGTAGAATGTTCTTTAGTACTTTTATGTACAATAAGAGTTTAAATCTTTATTCTGATGACACAGCTCCGCGGGCTGCAGGTTGACACCTGGCGGGCCGCCGTTGGCCAGGCCTGGCTTATAACAAAAATTGAAAACCTCTTTTGGAAAGGATTAGATCTTGCGATTCTTAGGTTTCGGTGGACCAGATGTCAAAGCTCGTAGATGTTTATACAAGTAATTCCATTCATAGAGCAATATATATATATATATATATATATATATATATATTAGGTTGTATTTTCTTATCGAGAGACGATATTTTTACATAATATTTCCATATTATACTGGAAAAAAAAGTTTTTATTATAATAAACATATTATATAGAAGGGGATAAATTTGGTACTAATGCGATTAATGAAATTATTTTTACTCAATTACTTTCTTTTAGTAAAATTATTGAAAAATAACAATCGGTTAATTATATGTACTGCGATTTTACATACTTCACTTTCGGAAATATTCTACCACATTGGTAAGTTCTCCTAAATACAAATTTAAATCCTCAAACATATGATTTTAAGGGACCATACTTAACATCTGAAAGGTATTTATACATATTGGCTAGGTCCATTTCTTTAAGCATTTTTTTTATATCATTTCGCACATCAGTCGCTTCTAATAGATCAGTTGGAAGATCCTCAGTTATTCAGCCAAATGAAATATGAAAATGTTTTAAGTACGTTCACCAATATTTGATAAAACGAAGCTTTCAATTTATAGAGATTAATTGTTGTATCTAGTAATTTTTTATGTAAAAAATAATAATAACCCACTGCCCAGATTAAAAATAGACAACGGTCTGGATTTGGCCGGTGGATCGAATTTTGTTGACCCTTGGTTTATAGGAACGAATCCGATGCAGTGATAGATTATCTGACATTCTCCCTATTTTGTTGTGGTTTTGATTTATTGTATATTAACGTCGTACTTAGAAACAACACGAAGGTTATTGGTGACGGATCTCATAATTTTGAATTTCGGTCAAGTGACGAGGACGATGCCTTAATTGGCACCTCCCTCTCCAAACTTTTACACAACGCTAATGAAAGGACTTGGATCCTCAACAGATTTCACATGCATCAGCCAGATGAGTCTTTAGTGGTTATAAAGACTCGGAACTCGACGGAGACTACACCGGCCACAAGTTCGCAACCATGACCACTAGGCTACCGTGGCTATCTTTTCCATTGTGGACCTAGATCGAACGCTACCATTCTAACGATAAAATCTGCAATTGTTAACTCTCTCTCTCTCTCTTGACAGCATCATCGAATTGTCGCATCGCAACTACCCAAATGTCCAGCGATTCTTCGAGCTGCCCACATCTATCCTGTTTCAATAAAATGCCTCAACTTCTTTCGAAGTGTGACAAACGCTCAGAATGAGGATAATACCAATGGAAAGTTATTGTTGCAGCTGAGTTAATTATCCGCAATACGCGTACCCCTGCCATATGCTCAGTTCCGATGCATTGAACTTCAGACTACTAATTTGTTTATCAAGCTTTACATAATCATTCGAAACGCCTTTGCATGCAATTTTCATAATAATCGGTATGTTTATTCTGTATTCCTCAATTTATATGTCTTACAGCATATATATGCTTTTTTTAAACCAATGTTCCTGAGAATACTGATAGTTTAAGTTTTAAATCTTATGAAAAGAGCTCAAAATCGAAATGATACTTAACGGAGCCTCATGCTAAATAAAGTGAGTAACAATCACTGGATTGGACTCTTTATTAAAGTGTATTTACTCTTAGTTAATTCAGAATTTCGATTTATTCGAAGCATTTAAATTCTATCTCCGTTTAGTCCGTTATGAAGTTTTCTTATAACTTGTCATTTTCAAATTTACAGAGTTTTGCGACTTACAACAAAATGACGTGACTCAAAGCAAAATATGTATAACTTATCTCAGTTCTAAAATGAATAAAAATTTGTAATTTTCTTAGCTCATGCACTGAGCTATAACTCATAAAATTTGAGCAATGCTTGTGACTCACTTGAAACAGATATTTCTGTAACATCGCTTATGTAGATTTTTAATAGTAGGCGTTCTCAATGAGAAATTTGTAGATATAGTAATATCTCTTAGATCTAAAAATACAATTAACAAATTATAGAAATACAGCGAATCGTTTCTTGCTATATTAACACGATTTTTTCGTTTTCTGATGGACCTAATATTTTTCAGAAATTATAACAGAGATTTAGAAAATTTTAATTATTCTGATTCTAACTATTCTAATTCTTTCGAACTATATAAAAGTTTTCAAAAAGTAGGAACCTGTTTAAATTTTGTCTTATTTGACTATCTATAAATTAAGAACATATTAGTGAGGAAGTAAATATTTGAAAAAAGTAATTTTACTAAATTTATAATCAGGGAATATATCGTGAATAATAGAATTAAAATAAGCAAGATATGCTAAAATGAACAATGCACTTACCCAAATTCGTTTCTAATGATTCTCTCTTTCAATTTAGAATGTTATGAGAATTCCCCCCCCTTCTTAATATAAAAAAACAGTTATTTCATATATAAATATTTAATGTTACTCGTTTGAAAAAGTAAATTTATCATATGTTCTTTTCTAGCTTACTATAGGAAAATTATTGGTAATTAAGTTTAAATGGAGAGCTCTTGTTTTGAATCGTATGGCTTCTTAAACTAGTCTTTTGCATTTGTATTGCGGAAATATTTTAATGAAAAGATACTGAATTATCAAAAAACAAATTCTGAAATATAAATTCACTATTAACAATAAATTAATTTCTGGTCATTACGCAGAAACTTATCATCGTTATTCTATTTTCAAAAGTCATACATTTAATCACATGATTCTGTTCAATGTTCTGTTCGCATAGTTTGAAATCTTAAAGTGTACAGTGAAAGATTTTGATAAAGAAAAATAGAATTATTTATTAACAATTTTCTTCTTTGAATGGAAAGTGTACGTAATTATGTAATAAATTCTTAAATTATTTGATATTCATTTTATATTGGTGATTTTAGCTGAAATTATCTGTAAACCTTAATTAGTTTTTGTTCCCTTGATAAATGATATTAATTCTCTATATTATCTTAATTATAGCAAATTTATCTTAAATATGAATATAATATGTGATAAACTGATAGCCCATTATTACTTTCCAGAAGATTGTATTTTTTTTATTTCCAAAACCCCTACCATACAACTATAACAAAAAATTAAAATCACATTATATTGCTTATAATTAAGCTCTTGTGAAGATATTTAATTACAATTCGCTATTTCCGAAGTGATAATAAAGACTATTTAAAAATATTTATACTTGGCGTAAAGTTGACAACTTGATTAAGTTTAATTTTTTCCGGAGTAGTAGTATTTTTTATTGGGTATATGTTACTTCTCCAAAGCTATAGCACTTATTACCATAAATAAACATTGCATTAAGTCAACAAAGATAATCTTATGTCATATAATTTTCAATAAATTGAATTAAATAATAAAGTTCAATGATTATTTTAAAATATGATACATTTCCAGTTTTTACGAATAAAAGTTTTTCGGTATCTATTGTTTATGATCGTCTAAATTCGAGTTGAAAATTTTATGATAAAATATCCTAAAGCTACTTTATACACTAGATATATTCTTTCGAAAGTGCATGAAATAAAAACTTCTGTAGAAAATCGAGTGGGTTTTTTTTTTTTTTTTTTTTTTTTTTTTTTTTTTAAATGAACACTAATAAATATATCTAGAAGCTCGAGTAAAGTTTTTCTTCTGTAAATTTATGTAACTAAATTATGTGTTACATTAATACAGAAAAGTAAACAAGGGTAAAACTTTTATCATTATAGAGTATTCACAAATTAAAATGGAAAATAAACTGCAAATTTGTTAGACATTTTTATTCAGGTTAGCATAACAATGTTATTACATGATTAGAATAAATTTTATTTGCTGAATTAGAGTTTATTGTCTCAAATGAATATAATTCCAAAAATGGAGCCTAATAAAATTTTGGAGATATATTTATGTATCCTAAGCAGGTTTGTTATTTTAGTCATGTATCATTTTTTTTACTTAATCACTAAATAATTCTAAAATTTAAATAAAACACCCACAAGTCGTTATCTTATATTAACTCATTAATTTTAGAAGTCATTGAACTGTTATTAGATTGATAAAATGCGGAATTCTAACTGGAAAAACGTTTCTGAATTTCTTTCTAAAACCCTCTAAAGCAAAAATAAAATTTGTATCCACATTTTCTCAGGCAGTCAAACGTTACAAAAGGACCATCATTCAAATATTCGAAGTACGCATTAAGCGTTTTATTTTCTCAAATCTACAATTGTTTTCTGTACTTCTTTTCAGTGTAGTTGTAACTGTAAGAATTTTAAAAAAATATCTCAAAATTAATTAACTCTTATTTATTTAAATAGCATAATTTCATTGTATATTTTTGTTGAAAATAACAATTCTAAATTTGAATAAACTGAATGGTAACCCGATATTATTTACTCGTTTATAAAATAAAATCCGTGTGATATACATATACTCATAAATAAAGCGATAAAATAATTTGAAATAAAAACTTAAAAAATATTTGATATAAAAGAAATGTAATTCACACTTTCAATTTATGTCAATTCAGTGAATATCAATAAATTGTCTCAGTTACATTTTTTAGAATTAATAAACTTACTTGATTCTTTCCATAAGAGTCACTCTTAATAACAATATTGTTACAAATAATTGCTTATTTTTTAATTAAAATTAAATTAAGGAACAATAAGTTGTAACCCATCCACGATATTTCATACCAGGTAATAAATGAGATTATACTATTTAAATAAATAAGAATTATTTAGTTTCCCATACTTGAAATTTTTGCAGTTACAATTACATTGGATAAAGTACATCAAACAGCTGTAGAATTTTGAGGGGGGGGAGCACTTAATGCACCTCAGATATTTGAATGATGTTCATTTCTGTAAAATATTCCTATCTGGGCAGCTTTGAAATGTAAATAGTTCTGCATTCAAATATTTTTAGAATAATTTATTTCCAAGTTGTGTGTGGTAGAGCGCATTATATTTTGTTTAATCTAATAGAGCTAAAATGAGTTATGCATAGTATAATAAGCACTCTTAAAAATTACATATTTTTAAAAATACATGAACACTAATAATATTAATTATTGTTTTAATAGGTTATCAGTTTTAAATAACTAAAATAAACTTAGTTCAAAAATTGATGCCCACTTTTATTGAATAAAACTGATAATACGATTAAAAAAGATATTACATTTAGACAATGTCAGAATAGATGCTTACAATTAATTTGTAACTATAATTGTATAATTGGTCTGACGAATGAAAAATAAGCAGAGCTATATTGATAAATAGAAAAAGGTTTCTAACACAGAAATTTTATTGAATCGTAAAGTAAGGTTCAGGAAGGCCTCTTTGTAATCATCTTTTCAATTGGGGAATTTAAAGAAATAAGACTATAAGTTTTTTTGAAATAATGTACTACTTTCTAAATAATTCATGGGTTATTGTAGAAGAGTAAAATTACAAAATTGCATAGAAAAATAGCGCGATAGCTTCGGAAAAAAAAAAGGTTATTTTGCTTTAACCACCTCAGACTCAGCGTCATCTGTAGGATACACTTAACAGCACTTTCAAAAAATGCCGCCATATTAAATAAATACCCAGAATTAGTTGGTACCCAGAATTAGTTAATTTTCTTGTTAATAGATGGTAGTTCTAAAAAAATGTTTTTTAGTGAACATTTTGCATTCGTAGTTTATTTATGGTAAAATGAAAATGGTGCTTTCATAGAGAAAGAAAATTATACGCTTGCGTATCTCATCACATCTTTTATTATTTGTGTATTAAAAAATTATTAAACACACTGTTGAATTCCTTAAACTTTCTGTTTATATATAACACTATTAATTTCTAACTCAAATCTTCCCACTTCTGATTTAGAATGCTGTTATTTCAGTGTCGCCCGTAGGAGACATTGGGTCAATGGCTATCAAAATCACTCGATTTGAAACTATAATTAGGGCATGTATTTCAGCTCGGAATGATATTCTTTAATTACTAACTGAATTCACCAAATGTAGATATTTAAAGGATACAGGAAAGAATCTGTATCTGTCAGAAAATGAAATTAAACATAATTAGTGATCACCGTAATTATGTCTAATTTAAAATTTCCCAAAATTCGAATGTATTGGACAGAAAAAAACTATAACTCCCGTACTCACAAACAACATTTCTTGGAAATCACGAATTTTCAATAAAAAACAACTTAAAGTTGAAAAATTATTTAATAGTATAAGATAGAGAGAGAGAGAGAGAGAGAGAGAGAAATGATAAATTTTGGAAATTAGGACTCTTCTGCTAACAGTTCGGACAGGAATATTTTGTGATTCAAAAATTACATTATGCTCACAAAGCTAATTATTACGAATTACTCTAAATTTTGATTAACGAAATATTTCAAATTAACATAATGATGTCACTCTGTCACAATGTCTCCTCCAGGAGACACTTAATTTCTCTAAAATAAAAATTAAAATAATTTTTTTTAACATTTTTTCAGTACTTTTTCCTTTATTTTGAATGAATTGATACAAATTATTTTAAAATTTATGCTTCAAAGTTGACCTTGAATCTGAGGAAGATAAATACTATTTTATCATTAATAATCATATCTTACACGAAAAGGAATGACAGCATAAATTTCAATTTATCCAAAACATATGAATGTAGATAAATAATTGTGACCATTATTAGATTTGTAAGAATTTTAATTCCTTAATAACTTACTTAAAATTGTATCAACTTTAGATTGTTTAATTTTATCTCACTTGTAAAATCCAGTTAAGAAAAATACTATTTTAACTTTTTTTTAAATATTAATTGAACAGTTAATGCTCTAAATGGAATAAGGACATTAATACGAAAAAGATATTAAAACGTATATTCTGGTAGGTTGACCCAAAAGTTGTCAGAATCAATTGAAAGAGGAAAGATGTGAAATCCGATTCTGAGTGTAGTTTGGAATCAGTGTGCGGAAAACTTCCAGAAAATTGCTTGAAATATTATGTATATTTTTTCAGGATGTAAGAATTTAAATTTGCAAGTAAGACTTGAGACACTTGAATACTCGTCGTAAGAATCAAAAAATTTTGAACGCGCTATTTTTTATCAACCAGAATATACAGTCATTATATACAGGAAAATGTTGCTATTAAACATTATTGTAGATAGTTATTGAATTCCAGAATATAATTTTGTTTCAAAAAATAATTTTCATTTAGTACTGTTATATAATGCCATAAAGAGTTTTCGCTTAATGCTAAGGATTAATATTTAAACTCGACACGTGTTTTCATTAAGAAAAATTCGCCAATATAAATATGACATTCTGACTTCGCTGTCCTGTATTGAACAGTATATTTTTATATAAATAACTCATATGAGTCGGAATTATTCCACTTTTTCTATTGAAAAATTTGTTTCGTGTTTCATCCCATACACTGCAATACTTAATAGGCTTATCATATTATATATTATTGACGAAAATTGAGTATTTACGGAATATTTTTGAATTTTAAAAGCATGGTATGATAAAAGGATATATGAGAATGTATGGTAAAATTTTAATTATTACTAAGAAGTAACCGATATATCTGGAAAAAAAACTATTCTATATAATAATAGGTCCTTATGTATATAACGTTGCAACGTGCAGCTATTAATGTTGATTTGAATGAGATTTCAGGAAACAGCAGCTTGAAGTAACTTTCAGTATGAAGAATTCAATATGTTGAGTTCTACGTGAACAATGACGGCCATCGAAATGTAACGAAACGCTTAGAGAAATGCATAACTATAAATGTTGATTATATATAGAGAGAAGTCTTAAGAATAATAATAAAAAATAATTTCCTTTCCCGATTATTTTAGTAATAATTAAAACTTTACGATACCCTGATATAAACTTTCGATACTGCGGGTTACTTCATTTCATGGCTTTCTGAAACCAATCAACATGAATAGCTGCAATTTACAACATTATGTACATAAGGATAAATAAATACGCAGAACAAATTTTACCCACATATTTCGGTTATTTGTAATAATTAAGCATTTGCGATATCCCATCGTATGTGAAATAACTCCACGAATTTATATGAAATTAAGGACATTTTTCAATCACAAAGTCTGTTTTGATTTTGGGGCAGACACTCAATAATAGGTGAAGACAACCTTAAAAGACAGCATTCTGAAGGTATCCCTACTGTGCTGTTTCAAGTAAAATCAATAATATTATAATTTAAATAGAAAATGCCTTGAACTATTGTAATTAAAATTGAAAATCTATATATCTTTCCTCTCGTCAATCTAAGAACTAAGCTGATGTTTAAAATATTCGAATTGATCAAAAGAGTAAACAGATTTGATTTTGTTTCCTCAATTAAAAAAAGTTCACAATGATCAAGAAAGTAACTCACCTCAGAAGATTTTCGAATCCAATGGGTGCCAAGTCCGTAATCCTGATGACTTTCGACTTGTCCGCCATATCTCCGTAGAACATGGCTTCGAAGACCGGGGAGGTCATGGCCAGCAGAACCCTGTGCCCCACATACTTCTTGGACGCCGAAGGAGGTCCCACGATGAACGTCACATCGCTCAGGGCAGTGTTCTGGAGGAGGGACGAAGTCCTCTGCAGAACTTTCTCGCTCTCCATGACGATTGGTCACTGTCTGTGCCTAAATGACCATTGCCTACGTACGCCAAAGAGAAAGAGAAAAGAAAAATATGAAAAAGGAGTAGTCAGAGATTACAGAAAACATGGGGAACTATTAATTCCTGGGATTACATTGTCGACCCACATCTGCGCGTTTTGTTTCCATTTTGGTTCGACCGTGATTAGAGGTCTGCAAATATCTCGAGCGAAGAGCAATTTTGCTATGGATGGTGGATTCGTTTTGCATATCAGAGCGGGGGACGTACACCAACCGTCCCAATGACCTAGATCCCTGTCTGTTCCTTAATTATGTGGAATATATTCCGACCTACTTAGGTTCCATGTTTCTTCTGCAGACGCGCAAATTGGCTGCCTTGCCAGAGCTATCGATGGAGAAGAAAAGGTTGGAATTAATTAAATATTTAGAAGGATTAATTATCGCGGTCTGTCTGTCTCCGAATACTGATATCCTTTACAAAGAGATTAGACTGTGAAATCACTTGAAAGTGAAAAACGCTATTTACATTATAATGCTATTTTAAATTGAAATATCTACTTGAAGGGAAATTAAATAGAACAGCTCTGTGACTATTTGATTAAAGATCTGTATTTAAAGTCCATTTGTAACATTTTACGTGACTGGCGTTCGTTAAATTCTCGTTTCGTTTCTTGTGTAATTTAATCTGTTTCGTCGTCCTTTTAGTAAAATTAGGTTTTAAGCAAAGTTTTATCCATATAGACTTAGCTCTTTTTCATTTTATGCCTATGTACAGAAATGTGAATGGGTCTTCTATTTTTAACAGCCTGTGTTTTATTGATCGAATCAATTGAAAATATTTAAAAATTTATATTTTTAAAAAACGAAAAGCGAGAGTAAATAATTGAAATACATAATTTAGTTATAAATTAGAAGCAAATTCATATAAATCATGTTAGTTGCATGATATATCAAAAAATAATGTTTAAATTAGTTATAAATGACTGATAATTTTATAAAATATTTTCCATAATATTTTCCAGAGTTTAGGTAATAGCATTTAATTTTCAATCGATGGAATTTGTTATCATAATATTATAAGCAAAAATCATTTTAACATGATTTTTTTTTTTTTTTTCATTTTTTCTCTTTACCCAATTATCTAATCACTTTATTCAAAACTGACTCGATAATCGATTAAAAGAAACAAAAAAAAAACATTCTTGAAATTTATAAATACCTGCTATCTTAATTGGTAAATCTCTCTGAGTCATTTTGCACTTTATTGAATTGAACGAATGGAATCGACATTAACAGAATTAGTATTTAAACTGAATGAAAACATTTTTTTTTTTACACGGAGTGTACTTTAAAACAGATTTTTTTTAAAAAAATTATTCAGATAAGTTCTAATTCATTGCAAGTTATTATTAGATTACAATTTTTATTAAATGAAACTTAATTTAAAATTTAGTTTTTGTTATAATTCAACTCCAAAATTTGATCGCGTAAGTAAATATTGAGATCCCTTTAAAATTATGTTCTATGAACGTTACATTGGAACGTTATATAAGAATTAAACAAATTATTCTAAATGATACAGATTATCGCAAAATAATACTTTTTTGATACATAAAAAATAAAAATATAACGGATTGTTATACATCTGT
Organism: Nephila pilipes; assembly: GCA_019974015.1. Classification (NCBI taxonomy): domain Eukaryota; kingdom Metazoa; phylum Arthropoda; class Arachnida; order Araneae; family Nephilidae; genus Nephila; species Nephila pilipes. The sequence continues at coordinate 179,583 of BMAW01039207.1, read as the reverse complement.
GCAGAAGATCAAAATAACCACGAAAGTATGAGATAGACTTTTACATGGAACGAAATAAAAATGTAAATCATTTAGAAACTTAGTTATCCTGTGCTATGAATCTGACACAATAATTGAATTAAATAACTATTTGAAGTTGTAAGCTTATAAAATAAGGACTACAAAAATACAAGATTGAAAAAAGAAAATAAAGTTTGTCATTAGAGATATTTGAAGATAGTAAAATTAATTAAAAATTAGAAGCTGTATACAAATTTATTTTCGTTTCAAATGATTGCCTAGAAAATTATATTTCATAAATATTTTTTTTAAAAAAAAAGTCTAAGATTTTTTCGAAAGAAAACTCTCCTCTTTTTTTGTAAATGATGATATTTTCCAAAAAACTTAAACTGTTATGAAAATAATTAAAATTGCTTAACATTGATTAATGGTTCTTTTTAGTGAATTGAAAATAAAGAGCCTGAAATGTTGTGGGACTCAACTATCATCCAGAAATAACATGATATGATGCTTATTTTTCGCCCACCCCTTTCCATATTAAAGGGGTTTTTTTTGTCCTTCTTCTTTTAATTATTTCTAGTGTGTCAAATTACGTGCGGATTAAATTATCAACGAGATGCATTACATTTATGATTCTTATGTAAATGTTTCTCAAATTCTACGCTGATATCTAGATGTAAGTGCACTATATTACATAAAAATAAGTTAGTAGTTATATATTATCTAACATTAAATTAGAAAGTTTTCTTTCGTTGCAATTTTTGTCATAAAAAACTAAAAATTCTCATTTTTCTTGGGAGATATAATATCATGTTAACATTTAAAATAACTAAAGCAAAAAATATACTGTTTTATATTGATAGCTTACGTTATTTCTCAATGAAGTAGAAAGTATAAAATAACATTCTGTTTTATAATTTTTTTTTTTGCGTAAGAAGGCCGTATTGTGGTAGTGGCTGGATTATATAAGAAATAGAACTGTATTTTTATAACTATCCATTTCATATTGATGACTGAACAAGCAAAGATGTTACAGAAGAAACTAAAAATTATGGTAAAGATTTAACGAATGAGAAAATTAACAATATTTTAAAAATGTTCTATTGAGTATAAATTAAAAAAATATTCAATTGAGTATAAATTTAAAAAAATATTTAATTGAGTATAAATTAAATACATTACATTATAAAAAAAATTTGTCACTGGAATTCAAAATCGACAAGGAAAAGTTATTCATTTAGAAAACTTTTTATTTTTTAGAAATCTTTTTACCTAATCTCTCAATTTTTTGACCACCTTACTTTTATAAGCACCTTTTGCTTCATGGCGAATTTTGTTGAACTAAAATACTGGGTGTTTTTCATCAATGACTATCATGAAAGAGGGATTTGATAACTTTTTAACGTGTATTTTAAATTATGAAAAACAAAGTAAAAGACTTTTAGAAGAATAAACTAAATATGTTTCCTTTGAAGGAATAGAATTTATATTCGACTCGATAATAATATTCAAAATTATCATTCTGAAGCATTTTTAGCTGTTATTAAGCCTTTAAAATAAAGAAATCATGACCTTTTCTGTCTATAATCATTAATTTTCTAAAGTAACTCTAACTCGATTCATTTAAAATAGTGTTTTGTGGAAATATTAAATTCAACAACACAATTTTTATTTGGGAATCCATTTAAAAATTCTGTAATAAACCAAGAGGTTGGTAGAAAGTTCTAAAAATCATAATTTTCCTATCTCAAACAAAATGTTTACGCAAACAACAAAACCTCGCTATCGGCCAGTATTAGAAACTGCAAATAATCTGCTTCGTGATTCACTCTGAATCATAACCGTGATTCTAGGACAACCCCTAGTGTTTAACAGAACAACTCGGTACTAAATTATCTCCCTAATAAGTAGTAGAACCAACTCATCGTTTATCTCAGAAGCAAAGCCATAGAGTGTTGCCAGATTAAATGCTTTTACATAATAGCTACTTATATCAATTTTTTGGAAGCCACATTACACAAGAATACCTCGCATAGAAATTAGCCTCTTCCCAGAAGCAAAAAAAATATATAAAAATGACGTAATCGATGGCCACGCCCATCCGACAAATGATTGACGTCGCCCAAACACTTTTCGTTTTCTGGTTGGTTGGCTTTGTATTTTCTTCCCTAGCTTAGAGTCTAATCATTGAGATTTGAGATATGGAAGTTAAAACGCATAGCACCACTTGAGAGTTAGCGACGCGATAACGTGCATTTTTGAGCGAATGAAGAAAAATCGTTTCGATCTCTTTATTTCAGAATCAGAGGGTTGGGTAATTATTTACAGAAAGGATGGTCGGCTGTTCATTTAAAAAAGTTTTTAGTGACCAATGGGAATGGAATTTAGGTTGATTTTACTTTTTGCATAAATTATACCGTGCATTATAAATTCATATTTTCATTAAACGCTAATTTAGCGTTTTTGCTATGCACTTGAATAAGATGAATTGGGTGTTCGGTTATGAAATATTACTAGTTAGAATTGCAACACTAAGGTATAATTTTTTTTTCTCCTGCCATCATTAATCTTATTTAAAACAGACACGAATCAGTCGCTCATTGAATAGAAAGTTACACAGTGAATAAATTGTTTAATTAGTCGCAAAATAATTTGTTTAGTGAAAAAATTATTAAATACAGATCTATGAATATTTAAAGGGCAATTCCTAGCCTACCATATATGTGGATATATTCCATAATCGTCAGAGTACAATGTTTAATATAATAATTAAATACTTATCTGTGCCGAACCAATAGAGTTCTGTGACATTCCTCCTTGATTATTTAATTCTACTGCCCCTTATTTCAGTCAAATTAAAGAGTCAATAATTACTAGATTCCAACTGAAGGTACTTAAGAGCAAGACAAAATACATTATTAACCTCTGAAGAATATATATAGTCACTTTCTCTCGAATCTCACTTAACTCATCAATCCTAGATTATGATCTATTAATAAAATCTTAGCTTACCAAATCACTCGTTCTGAATCAAACACTTCTCATAAATATTGGATTCGTGTCTTAGTTAAAAATTCGTTTCAACCCAAAAGATTTATTACCATGCATCAATCGAATTTTCTAATAGCTATCAGCTAGCCATTATCCTCTATTTTCCTTATATTTCCTTTCAATTCTATTTCATTTATATATAGCTATTTCTAATTCAATTCACTACACTTCTTCTCTTCATCAAATTTAACAAATCATGTGTTGAGGAGACAAATTCGTGAAAACCCCAACGTCTCACTTCGAGTTCATAATAGATTTAGAGATGAGGATTCGATTAACTGATTCTATGCAACTCTTCTTGTCTGTGATCTGATAACTCCTTGTACTTAATTAAGTCGCTATTTCTTCGCTTACATTCTCTTTACCGCTAATTTCGCAATGAATTCTTTGCTGCTTATGAATTTAATTCATTAAACTTATTCATTACTCCTCAATAATTCTAATATAATCCACATACATTGGAATATACTTTCAATTCAAACAATGTCATATTAAAGTTCCCAAAGTGTTAGTTGAAGGAGGAAATGCGATAGAGCCTCACTATAGAATGTTTGAAATTCAATAAAATAGAGAAAAATTAATTTACCGTCACTTAATTGCTCTTTATAAATTATTTTCATTTATTTCACTACTCATTTCTTATATAAAAACTTTGCTAAAAATGGCGTCGTGTTTAAGGAAGTCACTTTGCTCAACCTTTTTTCTCTCTGTGAAATATTAAAAGTAATGAAGCTTAAGGAACATTTTTTAAGAAATTGACTGCTCGTACAGTCAACAATTTTTGTATGAGGATTTATTTAAATTGTAATATTAATGAGAGTTTTTATCAACAAAATTTTTAAAAAATTAGGGGTTGAAATATACTAATTTTAATCGTTTTGGAACTCTATCTTCACTTATTAATCCATGTATGATTTTTTTAAAAAATAACTAGTCAAAATTTTTAAATATGTTTTAATAATGCGGAGATAGAAAAAATGACACTTGAAGTGAGCCCGTTAAGTGATAGAGCTAAATGACGCAAAATTATTTAAGAATACCTATACTTAATATGCACAAATAATGTTAGTAATAAAAAATATTGTGTTATAAAAACCACTCAAATCAGAAGACATTAAAACTGAATTACATATAAAAGTATTAAAGCCTATTTGAAAAATTCTTTAATTCATATAAACATAAAATTTGTGGAAATTTAGGCAAAATGAATCATGAAAGTAATTACGCAGGGAAGAATAACTGCGCAAAAACATGTAGTCTTTTGATATTTCCGTTTCATTAAAATTCCCAAAACGACAATTTCTTTTTTGCAACACACTTAATTTCATTGAATCAAGAAAAAAATATTTAAAATTTGGTATCAACAGTTCTTATTTTCATTAAAATTTGGATAAGAACTTTTTCTTTCGTTTAAACACTGCAATAAACAAATTCATAGTATAGACTCCATGAAAGATGTATAGTTAATTGTTATTTTTGCATTTAGAAGGAAACCATCAGTATATTGATGGATTTCACTAACATTTTATCCAACGTTGTAAAATGAATCTCAAAAGGATTTAACAATTTCTACAAAAATGTGTAGCTTTTTTTTTCTAAAACTATAGAATGTAATCTATTTAGACGATTTTTTTATTGTAACGTGGGCTATGTTTTCGTACCATCTCTCAATTATCATCTGGATTTACTTTCTGATTTTGAAATTTAAGTTTCCAACCCTTTACCAACCAAATTAAACGTGATCAAGCAGATTTAAAGAACATTAAAAGTATAACGAACGGAATTAAAGAAAAATATTTTTATATAAGCTACTGAGAATTGAATATTCAAAGTATTAATGATTTGGCATTGAAGTTATCGCACGAGAATCCAGGATCTATCGGAGAGAGAACGAACTAAAAAAACTGCTCGAAACCCTGGTCGTCACAAGTTAACTGACGGACCCGAGTACGCTGATGAGACTCATCCTTAATATTGATGTTAGACTAGATTACAAACGTGTGGTGTGGAATAGACTTACTCCTTGAGTAATCTGCATATTCATTGTTTAAGAAAGTCAATAAATTGGACTTAATTATTTGTCTTTACCTTCATTTTATTGTGTAATTAAATTACTTTATTTTTAGACTTATAATTGAAGGTGAATTAAATGGCAATTAGAGGGTTTTACAAGATTCCAGAGTCGGCCTGCTCTATAAAGGGGGCTGAGTGCAAGAAATCATTTGGAGCCCTACATTTTTTGTAAAGTAAAAAAAAATTATAAGTTCGAACATATGTTACTAATGGACGTTTATTTATGATTTTGCTTATACATAAATTACTTCAAAAAAAACAATTTTTTGCAATTTCTTTTTCGATGTTTAACATTGCAAGTGCATTTAAACAATTCGCACGCAAGCTTGACTAAAAAGTTCGGCTTAGATGGGGATATCCGGGAGTTCTCCGAATAAAATTTAAAAAAAACTAACCACTCGCATTATCAAGTATTAATTTGAGAGAAGATTGTCGAAATTTATAGATCTGCCATAAAAATGTTTGCGTCAAAATGAATTTTACGTCATACTTATAACGATAGGAATATTTTCAGGATTTCATGAGCAAGAGAATATTATTTTATTTCTTGATTATGTTGGGGGGGCTCAATCGCTGAGCCCCTGTGCATAGCATCCCCCGTACCCCAAGATGGCTAGCACTGTAAGGTTCATAATTACTTCTTGAGTTTAATACAGAAATCTTCAAAACATCCCAGAAGAACGCAGATGTGGGGATCAATATCTGAAACCATATTTCATTCTAAATATTGTTTGAAAAAGTGTGAATTAGTATTCAGAGCATTCTCGCAGAAAACGAAATATTTTGATATTTATTGCATTAAAAGAATATGTTAAAGGAAACAGCCTATATCTCATAAAACCAAACAATCAAACAAGAATGAATTTATTTTCCTTATAATAGAGAATTAAACCTAATTATTCATAGAATAACATTCATATGTTGAGATTTTATTTCTGTATAGAAAAAAGACACATGAAATGGAGAAAATTTTAAAGAAAGCAATTCACATATTTCAGATAGCATTCTGTAAATATTTTTTTCTGAATAAGAAAATCATTTTCGCATATTTCTTTTCAACCAACCACTTGGGGGCTTTCATGTGACTTTATTTAATTTGAGAACCTCTTCTAGTAAATGAACTGTTAAGTTGCATAGTTAAGAAAAAGTGTGGAGAATAAGATGTGATAACATTTATAAAGTGCGGAGAGTTGTTATAAAGACTGAGATATTGAAAGGTTGGATCATCGAAGATAGAATCACTGCAGGTTAGAGTATTCGATATTAATATAGAATAATCATCCGTGAAGGTCATGTAGAATCCAGCTCAGAAGTTTGGTACTGACACGGATCCGACTAAGCAATGTCAGATATGTTGTCTTTAGGTTCTATCACGTGTAAGGATCTGTTGCATATTCAATTCTGAATATTCGAAGATTAGAATCAAACCAATTTGATTTCCTTTATTGTTTGATTATTTAAGGTATGGCTGAACACACACACATATATATACATATAAAGAAAGAAATGAAATATTAGATGTATTATCAAAGGGTGATTGAGGTTATATATATTTTGCTGAATATGGTACTGAACCAATTAAAACTTCAGCTTCATTATCAACCTATGAAATGGTAAACGGTGATGTTTCTCAACGTAGATATCCATTCCAGAAAATGTTATATCAAATTTATGGTACTTGTTTTATAATACTTCGTAACTGATACAGAAAATACGAATCTGTTTCATAATATTCCCAGAAATAAACACTATTAATTTATCAACAAGGAAAAATGATAAGAAGATCTTAAAGAATCAAGTTTTCTTAAAATTGCATGAACGAATCAGATGATGAAGAAACTGGACTATATTATACGAATTTTTTCCTCTTAATTTTTTTTTTAAAAAAGCGTACGTTATTAAAAAAGGAAAGATTTTCGGAAAAATATGGGCCGCTATTTGTTGCAATCCGCTAAACAAATAATAAACGTATTCCGAAAATTAACACGTTGAGTGCCATTGTAATTTTCAGAATTTCGATTTAAAAGCCAATTTAATTTTAGCCTACATTAATATATTATTAAAATCTTTAATTATCTGTTTATTTATTAATAAAGTTTCTCTTCAAGTAATCCAGCCTTGATATGTTTCTCCTCTTGCCAGAAACTATCTATTCATATAGCCCTTGTGTTGCTTCTAGTGGAACGTTAATAAAGCCAATCAATCAATAAACTTTCTATTCATATTGACACTGATATACTTCGAATTTAAACGTAGCTGCACGAATATGACAAGTATATAAGCTACGAGATAATTTGTAGTTAAGAACGTAAATTACGAGTTATCTCGTAGTTGCCGAGGTCAACGTGTTAGTACTAAATTTATAAATAAAAAAATAAAAAGTATTAACGTAACTTAAAAGTTAAATTTTCAATCAAAAAACTTTAAAAATTGCGGAAGAAATTTCGAAGAATTTAATATAATTAAATATTTAAAAAATTAGCTCATTTTCTCCAATCTCTTCTAAGTAAAAGCTAGAATACGTTCTCATAATTTTGACTAATAATTTTGTAAAGGAAAATACAGAAAATCTCCAAAACTTACATAAGTATTTAAAACTGCCAATTTTCTGATTGAATTATTGTTAAGTCCAAACCCTTTTGCATGAACTTCGGCCCTACCAATTTACTATTAACAAACAGATATGTTCAGTTACAATCATTGTAAGCAAATTAACTCAACGTTGAAATGGAAAATTCCAAAGCATCATGTCAATGATAAACAAAAGAAAACTTAAATTAATAAACATTCTCAACTAAAAATTTTTTACGGAAGGCTGTTTTAAAAAAATAATTCATTAAAATGAAAAACCTAATTATATATATATACATGTTATTATATAATTTAAAATATGTTCATTAAAATCAAATGAATTAATTAAATAATTAAAATTTTAGTGGATACTCAGCATGATGTTTCATGAATATCTCGTTATATATGACTCGTGTAAGAAGTTCGAAATTTTACTTATAATTAATTCATAATATTAAGTTTAATACTTTGGATCTCAGTTATATTTTTAAAATACACGGTTTTCTAGCAGCTTGTTAACTTCAAAAATGATTAAAAATATTTATCTCTCCGATAAGGTTTTATATTTGAAATTTAATTTACTCTTCAATTTCGTGTTAATTATTTTGATTGAAGCTCAAAACATTCAAGAATTTAAGTAGATATATTCAAATAAAAAAAATAGTTTTTCAGGAACTGTTCAGTAGTAGAAGTTAATTTATCTCGATTTTAATGAAAGGCAACCACACACAGTTAAACATATAAAACAATAAATAAAACTACTTTTCAGGCTATCTAAGTTATATCTTTTGCACAAATCAGTAAACTCCTTGTTTCCTTCCACAAATTCCTTGTTTCCAAAAATTATCCGAAATCTCATATGAAAGAAAAAAAATGAAAAAATACTTTTTAATAAATAAATAAAAAAGTTTTGGCATGCTATATAAATTTGGAGAATCTCTTGAACGTATGTAAAACTTGAGTACAATTATATGAATTTTTAGATAAATCATTCACACGGAAAATAAAAGATTCGAACTTTACGTTTATTCGAAACCTAAGATTGATCTACTTACAAAGATATATAAATGAGAAACATATTGGAAATACATTAATACTTTCCAATAAGAGACACTCACAAGACTGGACATTTTGTCCCTTAAATAGAGATATCCCTTATAAGAGGTAAATACATATACTATTCACAGGGACCGGAACCAACAGCATTGTCCTTTAAATAGAGGTTCCTTTACAAGAGGTACTACTGCATATAATTTGCTTAAATATTTGATTCCAGCAAATTTATCTGAACATGCGAAAGCATCAACAATTGAAAAGAATTACAGTTGAAGGACAACTCTGTTTAAGGGACAATTCAGTTGGACGCATTGAATATGAACCTTAATGTATTTACCTTTTATTCAGGGACACCTCTATTTTAAAAATGTCCGATTCGGTGGGTGTCCCTTTTGCAAAGTACTACTGTGGTTAAAAAAAAAACGTTTAGAAAAGAAATTCGTAACTTTTTTTTGAAAATACAGTGTTTAATTTGGTCTGAAAATATTTAATGTAACACTTTTCACTCAAGTTTGAGCTCACAACACATTTTCAGACACAAAACTATTCAATTATTATTTCATTCATGCAATTACAACACTTATATCAGTTTATCAAATCATATATTTAAATTTTAGAAGGGCATAAAATTATCCGACGCTTCTCTTTAACTCTTGAATAGAAATTGAAATGTCAGTAAACATGTTTATCGGTTTGCCGATAATATATATATATATATATATATATATATAAATAATTCGGTAAAATACGTACATAAATATGATATACTTTTGTCTACTTCTTCGTTAGACTGCGATTTTATTTGTTTTAATAAAAAAAGTAAACATCTACAATCAGATATGAAATGATGGAACAAATACGAGTATGTGTGCGCAATAAAAACAATGCACAGGCTATAGTCAACAAGGTGGAAACAGAAATAATACATGCTGCTGATTCCGAAAATTCAGTATGCACAATTGTTTCAACTTCAATTACATAATACAAGAAAGAGAAACTTAACTTATTGATTAAAAAATAATTACGTTGTATTTCTCAGAGATGCAGAAATACAACGTAATTATCTGCATCTCTCACAAAAAGTCGTCTAAAAAATAGATTGATTCAAATATGCAGTGCTATAAAATTTGCTGCTCAATACGTTAGTAAAGTTAAAATGTAATGTTAGTATTTGAGCAGTATCTTATCTGCAAAATCAGTGTTCTCAGTTTTTGTTCTGCAGTTTAATATTATGTGAAGACAGTACGTAAAAGATTAAGAAGCTTTCATTCAAGTTACAAATACGCACTAATTTTGACAACCAAATTGAAATCTTTTCATTGCATTAATAAAAATTGATTATGTGGAACAGGCTTGTCCAACCCATGCACCATAGGAAGATAATGAATGCGACCCATAAAAAAACGTAAGACTACAATTTTAATAATATTGCGTTTAAAAATATTATAAAATTACAAAAACAATTTCAACGAGCTATTATTTATGAGAAATGAATTTTTAAATAATTCCAATGAGCTATTATCTATTAGCAATGAATTTCTTAAGAATTTAATACGTCCCTCAACCAATAAGAAATTAATTGTTCTAAAAAAAAGTGTATTTACTTCTCTATTAATCAGTGTTCTGACGTGTATTTATTCAAAATTGCCACCTATGCGAGTAGATACTTCCCCTCAAAATAAAGTAGTATGTGCGAAGAACTTTCTTTCTTCTAACTTTTACTACGCGGTAGATGTCTTTGCAAGCAAATAGACATGACAGTATCTAATTCAACGTGAAGTTTCAAACAATCAATCTGACACCGAAGAACGGTGCAAATGTTTAAGCGTGTTTATAGCGACTTGACTTAACTGGATTTTCATTTGATTTATTCTTCACAGAAAAAAAAATATATTTCGCTTCACAATCGTGCCTTATTTATGTCATCGTTATTTGGAAGCACCCACGTTTGTAAGCATCTGTTTTTCAAGGATAAAACGTATGATGAATAAAATACTTAACTCAAAATCTTATGAATATCTTTAAAATTGCAATTACTTCCATGAAACCCCAAGCGGCCGCGTCAGCCAAATGGTCACAATAACGAACTCATGGGCGGCGTTTATATCATTTAGCCTTGGATTCGAGTTTTGAGTTTGGCACTTATGGCAGCTATTTCCCCACTCCGAAAATGTGCAGAACGGGTTTCGAGAAGATAATATCCTGGTATAGGACTTTCTAACTAAGCCACAACGAGAAGGATACTCGGCAAGTACACCACCATGCATTGATGCTCGAATTGTATTGTCTCTGTCTCGACTGTTACTCATGCTTTCCCTCACACTCACAAATTAACTTTCGCACTCTCCTCCAATTTAAGAACTTGAGGTAAGTGTCCCCTTTTAGCGCCCAATTGGTGCCTGTAGACTATCCACAGCATGTCATGGACATGTATTAAAAGCGCTTCCCGCTTTTTGTACTTAGGACTGGCTGGCATCCTAGAGAGCTAGGGAGACTAGGAAACCACAACGGTGATTTATTCATTTTCTCTAACTTTAAACACTTGAGGAGAATATTTTCTTTATTTAGGCACTCGAGGTGATGCCTCTTTATTTAACACCCGAGTAGAGCGTCCATGGTTCTCAGCCACAGCTGACTGTGCACCAATAAGAAACTCTGCAACAGTTGTACTGTACATAGCTGTGCTGTCTCACTATAACATGTTACGAAGTTAAGCGCTTAAGGAGTTGGCAAAACTACGCTCAATAACAAAACTAAGCAATATGCTATGCCACCAACTTGCATAATTGAATCATCTCACGACTGAACATACCTCTGTTTTCAACACCTCAAGAGAGGACATAATTGTCCCTAGGGTGACTCAAGAAACACTTTTTCCTCCAATCTTTAACACCCGAGGAGGGTGTCCCCATAGTTTAAACACCTGAAGAGGGGACCCTCTATTTTTAGAACTGGAAGTCAGTACCCCTTATTTTAGCAATCGAGGAGAGCGCCAATGGCTTAGGCCGCAGCTGACTATGCTCAAATAGAAGACTCAACTACAGGCACATATAGCTGAGCCGTTTCATTACTTATATAGTACAACCTCTAATTTCAGCATCTGAAGAAAAGGCGACTATACCCCTTCACAAAACTGAGTCACAAATATTACTGCCTGCGACCGTCTTTCGTAAGTATAAAACTCTTTCTACGATACTCGTGGTGAGTGTAACCCTCCCACTTTATCCAGGTTTGGGACCAAATGGTGTCGGCTCTCCACCAGGAGTGGTGGTTCTACTATAAACTAATCATGTAGAGGGACTATTGCATGTTAAATCTGTTTATGCTCCAAATCCTTCCTTTAGCGTATGTGGAATCTTGAAGAAGGCGGTACCAGCTCAGGTGTTGTCATTGTCTTTTGACTGTGTTCAAAACAACGAAGTCTATCGCGGCTATGCCTCTTGTTGCTTCTCAATCTGACAAACATCTCTCTGGTTACATGTTGCTCCTCTATCATTTATTTTTGTCACAAAAAATTCATGAATTGATGAAGTTTAAATTAGTGTGCGTATATCTTAAATATATTGACAAGATGTATTGCGTTTTTACCCCCGTCGCCGCATTGCTTTGATGTTATTGTATTTTATGTATGATCTAAAAAACAAATGATACATCCTTTGACAATAAAGTTCGATGAATAGTCCTGTAACATTAACGCAGATGAAATATTAACGAAAGTTACTTTTCTGTCCTTCGAAATAGTTACCTTCCATGACAATTCACTGCTAAGATCTGCTATACATGACCCGGAAATTTTGCAAGAAGTCTTCTTTTGGGATGGAGTTCAAAAGCCTCGTCACGTTTCGTTGGATGTTAGGAATATCGTCAAATCTCATTCGTTTCAAAGCGAGTTTAAGTCTTGGGGATAGGAAGAAGTCGGGAGGATTGAGATCTGGCGAGTATGGTGGATGTTCAATTTGCACTACCACTTTTTTTTTGCCAGGAACTGTTTGAAGAGATTGGCTGTGTGAGCATTGTTGTGAACAAAAAAAAAAAAACATGAACCTTGTTGTGCGTACAAGGGTCGTACCCTGCGTAAACGTTTCGTGAAACAAGTCAAAATTTCAATTACCTTGCAGCATTCATCGTCGTTCCCTTAGGTAGAAATTCCTTTTGGATAATGCCTCGACTATCAAAAAAAGTGATGAGCATCATTTTGAGTTTTCGTCACTGAGGGAGGTCGCCGGTCTTCCGCTATGGAAGAGTCAGAAACACTTTCCCAACCTTCTCGAAATGGGCGTACATACATTTCGTGGACAGTGCTTGATCTTCATAAACACGTACCAGCATCGCATGAGTTTCGTTAGGTTTCTTGCCAAGCTTAAAACAAAACTTTAAATTGATCTTTTGATCGTTCATTTTGCTGCTCTCAGTTAAGAACCAATGTACAAAAAAGCACTTTGTAAAACAAGTGTTACACGGAACACAAACGACGCTCAACTGAACATCGGTGGGGGCAGATGGTCAACACCTGCCGCTAGGCAGGTTCAGCGTTTTGTTTCGCCAGTGTTGCCAGATTGGACGTACTGACTTCATTCACCGAACTTTATTGTCAGAGGTTGTATTATCCCATCGCCGCTTAAATAAACTTAAATGGTGTGGTAAAGTATTGTGAATATTATGTATGGCATATATATTCAAAATATTAATAATAAATATACTTTTTTTTTAGTTTAAAGATGCAAATTTCAGAGTTTGTTTATAGTAATATAGTGTCTGATTCTGTCAATGTTAATTAATGAGACCCAAAACTGGGAACATTTTTTCATATTGAAAATATGAAACATTTAACATCTTATGAGATTTCACAATAATACATAAAAAAAACATGTTTTAGAACAATAATAATTCCTGTTTGATTGCAACAGCTTTCTTTGTCCTCTCCATTTTCATAGTAGATTTTTAACAATACATATTAAAGTGAAAAACTCTGTTATTGAATGTTTATTTACTTCCAAAAAGCAGTATAATAAAACACGTATTTATGTTTCATAGCTACATATCATATTAGGATAATTATTTTATGTAATTGCTTATGTATAATACTGGGAAAACAAAAATATAACGTAGACCATTATTCAAATTTCGATCACGTTTTTTAATTATAGAAGGAAACACCGTAAAGTAAATTTTTTTTTGTTTCAATGACTTATATATAACAATACGAAATAAAAGTAAAACCAAAAATATACATGTCTCTAGAGTGTTTAGTTTGTCAAACAATTGATATAAATTCAATTAAATTCCACTACCACTAGAGCATTCCATTTAGGGATGATCTAAAGTCGAGTAAAGTTGAGGAGATATGTAATGAGAGAGATGAAGGGAAAAGCATTTACCAAAAGGACTTTTCAAGCGGAAATGGTTCATGTTTTTTACTATATAAGATAATTTATTTGACGGTAGCAAATATATATATATATATATATATATATATATATATATATATATATATACATTAAGAGTGTTTTATATTGTACTCTTAAACTCTTAAAATGTTCGGAACTCACATTATTTATTTATTTTCTTTTTAAAAACCTATTTTGAAATGTATGAAACAGCGTAACATTTTTGATTTTATAATATGACAGCTGATAGCCGTGCTTTGTCAATTTACTCATAAATTTCACAATTTGAACAACGTTGTTCAAAAATTAAATAAGGAATTTTTTCATCCAGATATAAAGTGCTGTTAATTAGTTTTTATTTTTATAATTCTTGCAAGAAAAAAAATCCTTAAAATATGATTCCATCATTAGTAATATCTCACTTCTCTGACATGGTAATTGTACTTGTTATGTCTTTAAGATTAATGTTAACAAAAGCTAGAAAAACAGAAATGAATACAACATCCAAAGCTGACGAGAATCGATGGCTCTACTGCTAATAAAATCAGTCAACCATTTCAAATCAATCTAGGCCGAGATTCACTCCTATAAGTCTAAATGATACGTGTCAGGTCTCATAAAAACATCACAAAATGAAGACAAAACTTGTAACAACGACAGGAAATTAACGGAAATTGCCATCGATGAGAATTTTGTATACTTTTGTGTCTCTTCAACTAACTGTTGCTGTACGGAATGAATAATTTTAGTTCTACTTTTTTACCTCTGTAAATGACATATATAGTGCAACTAAACTCACAAATAGAACTCTAACATTTATTACTATATAGTGATTAAAATAGCATACATTGTCCAATTTTGTTTGGTTAATTGTCAATAATAGAAGTAACTGAAACTTGTCGACAGAGTTGTTGCACTGAATGGATCGATTTATAGATGGAATTTTTACTATATTTCATGATCAGGGAAATTGGTTTGAAAAACACACAAAGTTACTTATCTGTTTCATAAAACCTTGATATCAAATTTTTCTAAAAGTCATTTATATCCTTGGAACTTCCATGTTATTCCAAAAACATCTTTGATTTTGAAATTATGAATAAATTTTTGTTAGACATAGACTTAACAAAGCAGAATCTGGTCGACTTATGACCTAATTCTGTTCCGGCTAATAGGTTGAATGTCGAACGGATTGTTATTCAGATTCCTATTTGTCCTCACTATTTTCATTCAAACGGTACATAAAAATTGTACATAAAACACAAAAAAAACAATCAAGGTACGTATAATTACGTGTATGGTACATAATGTGAAAAGGGCATACTATGTACTCTTTTGGACATAATATAAATAAATAATTCGAGATAAAAGCCAACGTTTTTAAAAACAACGTTTTTATATGGTGGTAAAGTTTATTAAAGAAAATTATTGAAATATTAGTTGAAACTGGTCGCAAATATCTAAATATTGCATCGTTAGACAAGTAAGAACGGTTCCCAAAATTTCAGAGCTCTTGTTTGATGGGAAGTTGGTTAAATTAATGATAGAAAATTTGTTGACACACACACACATACACAGACCAAGTGAAATACATAACGTTAAAACTAACTAAAATTAATTAACTCATCCGGTAAATTAAATAATTGGAATGCAGTTTAACTCAACCACCTTTGGCGACAAGAATTATTTGGCGGTATTTTGCCAAATATGGCTACCCTGATCTGTTTTACGGACTTAACGTTCAGCCAAAAAAAAATCGCCATGTTTGGCGCCAATTTTAGAAATCGCGCCAAGTTGTTGTGCTAAACTGCATTATTAAAGAAAATATTAGTTAAAACTTGTCGCTAATGTCTAAATATTGCACTTTTAGGCAAGTAAGATCGATTCCCAAAGTTTCTAAGCTCTAGCTTGATGGGAAGTTGGTTAAATTAACAATCGAAAATTTGATGACACACACCAAGTGAAATACATAAAAACGTTTTAAAATACTTCAAATTACTGAATTTTTCATCGTAATGATTGACGATGGTTAGTTGTAACATAAATAAAAAGTCGAGGAAGTGTAATAGAAGAAATGTTCTCATACCGTGTAATTTTCGAATAGTACTATAAAATTTAGAAACTTTTTGGCAGCTTTATTAACTGGAAAATATTCTCTTATCATAGGTGATATCATGTTACCGACTACAAAATAAAATGTTTTGCTTAAGAAAATTCAGCTGCCTTTTATATATCACTTTTTAAAAAAAAATTCTTAATTTTCTTACTATTTTAGACTATTTTTGTTATATTTACTGCGGAAAATACCATGCATATTGTAAGGAAACATTCATTAAAAGCTATTAACACGAGAGAAAGTCAGTAAAAATTAGATAAATTACTTAAACTGTAAGAATTATTAATGTGATTTTTATCACAGCAAAAAACCCGAAAATCCGAAAAAGAATCGGTAAACATGATATTGAAACGCCCAAAAAATAAATTTTTTTCATCTGTGAAAATTTTAAAAAGAAATCGTTAAAAATTTGGAATGTTTTTCGTAATACAAAAACTTTATTATTCCCAAATATCAGAAAGTATTGTTGCTAATTTTCTTTATTAATAATATGTGTTGTTTTGACGTAATTACATTTTTAATTTGTTGAAATTTATAATCAAGAATATCCCATAAAAAGTGCTGCTTTAAAATGTGTGTTTTATGACTGAACTTTTCTACTTTCACAAGAGTTATTTAGAACAAAATTATACTCATTCAATAAAAATTATAATTTTTAAAGGAAATTCTTCCTTAAAATTTGAAACTCCTGTAATTCTTAAAGTTTTGAAATTATGCTCTTATTTTCTTGTAACGCTAACTCGTTTGATATTTTCAAGAATAAACTAAAGTTTTACTTTTTATAACGTTTCAGACGTTTAAAAAATTGCTTAAAATATTAAAATGAAACACTACGTATTGTACTAAACTTTTTTAAAAAATGTTGGCCACAGCGATTGAAAATAGCTCTTAAAGTATCTGAAACAGTGTTTAGGAAAGTTAAAATTTCACCAGAAATTTACGAAAGCTAAAAGGAAGGTGCTATAGGATTGTTCAGTATTCTGTCATGCAGTTTATTAATATGTTCAACTTAAAACTTTTAATTTTGAAGAAGTTTTTAATAGTTCTCTTTCAAATTGTATTTAAAAGAGAACTATTAAAAACAATTGCAATTATAAGTAACATAAAAATAGTATTCATTAACCTAATTTCTGGATAATGAGTTTTACCGTAAACGTTTTGTCGGAACTAATCGATTTTATTACATAGAAACTAAATTATATACATTGTAAACGTAAAGCTAACGGGTTTTTGAAAAATGGATTAGACAAAGTCTGATTTTTAGGATGAAGTTTGGTTGCTTGGTTTTATTGACGTCGCACTAGAAGCAACAAGAGGGTCATTGGAGACGGAACTCAAAATTTTGAACCTGTGTCAAATGATGAGGATGACACCTGAGAGGGCACCTCCCTCTCTTAACTTCCCCACCACGCCAATGTTTGGACTTTGAGCCTGAACAGATTTAACGTACATCAATCCCTGCTACTCGGCTGATCTTTCGTGGAATCAACGCTAGAACCCACAATTCGACGAACCCGCCGGTTGTTTGTCTGAAACCATGGCCACTAGGATACCGAGGCCACTTTAGCTCAAAGGATTGATCATGAGAAGATTAATTTATTTTAACGAGACTTCTGTAGTTTCTGGCCTTGATGATATTTAACTCCAATATGTAATTATATTATGTTAAAAATCGTTCCAAAATTCGGAGCAGCATTTTCAGACAGAAAATATACACAATAGTAATATTCATTAAGTTCGCAACATGTGGCTATAACATAAATAGTATCTTTCCGACTTATAACCGAGTTCCATTCCGACCAGTATGTCATACTCGAACAGGTCGTATAAGTAGGATTTATATTTTTCAATTCTATTTCCATTCAACGGAGTTGAAAAAATTTTACATGAAACATAAAAATTCAATGTATGAACGTATAACTATTGTATATGACGTAAAAATACATAATCTAAACTCAATTGCACGTACTATAACCAAAAATATGACTGGGAATTATGTAACATACTTTTTTATTTATTTATTTATTGTGGTCGTAAGCGCTGATGGTTGTTAATCACATAGCTCGTAATAGGTACTGTTTCTCATACTGTGTCTTAAAAATTTCAAATATTACATACTTATGACACTTTTAAGGCTAATTTATAAAGTTGTTTCCATTTATTAACGAAATAAAGGAAATGAAATATAGAATAAAAGTTTTTCAAGGGAGTGTTTTGATTCACATAAAAATGATTGTGCATCGCAGTATAATACTGTATACCAAATGGAAAGTAAAAATAAGATTAAAACTTAGTTAGAAGCAGTGTTTTTATAATCAATTTTCTTTTCTCCAATATCAATTTACAACTTATATTTACTTTTCTGTTTTTATTTCTCAATTACAGATAATTTTTAAGACATATATGATATTTTCACTTCGATACTCAGCATCACATAGAAGAGCTGCAGAGGGGAAAAAAATTTGCATCTTATTTCAAACTTACTGAAATAAATTATTGTAAAAGGTATAAAATGGATGGACGAAAGATTGTAAGCAATCAAGCCAAGGAGCCTTGAAAACTAGAAACGAATAAAATAACTGTAACTCATTGAACAATTTATGATAAACAAAAAATAATAATACTAACATTCTAAGTTCATCAAATTGTATAATTCTTCATGTTCTTTTGCCAAGATAAAATAGCAAGGTGTATTACCAACGAAAATTTTATTTTTTTTTAATTCGCGATTTTTCTTGTTTTCGAATCATAGCTGTCTTGAATTAAAATCAAAAGTGCGATCAGTTACATCATTTTGACATTATCTCTATTGAACTTTATTGCTTATAGTGTTATTAATAGGAGTCTTAAGATGTTTTTTTTATCACTCTGCTCGCTCATTGTGTTCTAGATCTATAGGAAGGAAGAGAGAGCCATATATCCAGAATAAGTTTTAATATGTATACGTCACTTGAAGAGGAAATATATAAGAATAACCATTATAATCAACTGCTGGATAAGAATATTATAATTTAAGCATCTAATCTGTATTTTATTTTTAATTACATTTAATTGTATTACCATTATTAATCGTTGAAGTAAAATCTTATTTCTTCACAAAGTGAAACGGTTCGTTTTCAAAGTTTTTAAAACTTTTATGAATCCAACCTCTTCTGCCAATTAGTGTTTATATATGTTTTCTCTCTCTCTCTCTCTCTCTCTCAAACAGTGATCTTTTCATCGGAAAAATATTCGAAATTTACAACAAAAGACAATCTATAATTTCTTTTTATTTACTTTAATTTATGAATCGCCAAAGTTATTGATAATTTTCTTCACGAAATCAAACACTTCGTTTTAAATTTTTTTTTTTTTTTTTTTTTTTTGTAAATATTTTTGAATCCAACCAATTCTGCAAAAGATTTCTTTTATGCTTTCTCTCAAACCTTCTTGAACGTTAAACTTATCATTACAAAAAGGCACCATAAACTGTTGTAAAACATATAATCAACATTTTCCTTTTAATTATATTAATTATGAATTTCAAAAGTAACTATCCCCTTTTCTTCACGTTGTACAATATTCCCTGTTCAATGTTTTTATGGCATTTTTTAAACCAGTCATTCTTCTGCAAGAGTTACCTCTCTCTTTCTTTCTTTAAAACATTAAGTCTATCATTGCAGAAAACTTCAAAAAAAACTAGTTAATAAGTTTGTGAATAATGATGCCATAACTATTGCTTCTCAACTCAACATCAATAATTCATGAGTAGGAATAATCAAATGTTAAGAAAAAAATTTAGTACTTTTGAATTTTTACTCAAGTCATATTTACAAAAGCATATAAAAATTTTCAAAGTATATAAAAACATTTTAAAGTATATAAAAAGAAATTAAAATACCCCAATCAAGTGATATTAATAAACTACGTAATATAAAGCTTATAATAACATGAAATGTAATGGAAATAAATATTTTTTTGAGTTTTCTTATTTGATTTACCCTGTCAAATAAACAAATTTACAAAAGTGCAATATTAATAATTAGGAAATAGAAAGTTCAGAATAATATCAAATGTAAGTGAAAAATACATACAATATTTTTTTTTAATTTTCAAGCTGGATTTATATAAATAAATAATGCCACCATTAAGCAGTTATAATAATACATAAAATTAAAAAGTTAACGTAAATGATGTATACCAATAAACCACACAAACGTCAGCTCCTTACAACAATAAAACAGTAAATGAAGACACAAACACAAAACGCTAACACAAAAATTAAAGAAAAATTTAGTTATAGGAATCCATATCTGACTCAAAATATCTTGTTTCAACTGTTTTCTACAGCGAGCAAA
Organism: Nephila pilipes; assembly: GCA_019974015.1. NCBI lineage: Eukaryota > Metazoa > Arthropoda > Arachnida > Araneae > Nephilidae > Nephila > Nephila pilipes. The sequence continues at coordinate 158,992 of BMAW01039207.1, read as the reverse complement.
TTTACTCTATTTAATACTATGTTATGCTGACCAGAAATGGGTAATATTTTCCGTTTCAGAAAGGGTTAAAATTAATAACATGGCCAGGGTGGATTTTACACTGTGTGTGAGAGCAAGAGGCTTCGCGCGTTCCTGAAAGTCCACTGACGACGATTGATTTTAAATATCAAAATGATTTCCTTTTCGTTTCTTTTTTGGTTTTAATCTGAAAGCTCCGTCATAAAGCGGAGCTAATGCACGTTAAATCTGTCGATGCACGTTAAATCCCAAGGTCTCCCTTTGGTGTGGTCTGGAAGTTAAGAGAAGTTAAGATGCCATCTCAGGTGTCGTCCTCGTCACTTGATTGATGTTTAAAATTCCGAGGTACATCACCAATAGCCCACGTATTGCATCTGCGCGATGTTAGTGATAATAAAAACTTTACTACACAAATTATGTAATATAATAGATGATAAAATGAAATTAATTATTATTTTATTGTATGAAGTTTGTTTTAAAGCCGCGGTATATAGTTAATTGAGCACAGGGTCTCGCTCTTTAGTTATCCCAGCCGGCTCTGGTTAAATATATTATTTAATTACAAGCAATCCAGGCCTAAGATTAATGAAGGCTGGGATATGATTTCATCGGGCCCGAGACTTTATGAGAAATAAACATGAAAAAAACTTCGGAGTAATAAAGCTTTCGATTTTTTTTCTCCGAAATTTGTAACAAAGTAATACAGCGACTGATGAATGTTTCATTTTAGTTAACATAAATGTCATTCTCTCTCTTCATTCATGGATAACTTTTGAATGTAGATAATGATTAATCGAGGAAAAAAAATCAGAAGAATAAAAAACAATAAATTATTCGTTTCGATGGCACTGCGCATGTGTTTTGAAATAGTTTTTTTCTCCCAATCAAACAAACAAAATATGTGTAAGAATTTCAGAGAAAATAGTTTTTGAATATCCAATGTAAAATTTCATTTAAAAGAAAATGTTATAAGAAAACTTTTGTAAAAAAATATTAAAAAAGTATTTTTAGAACAAAAATTTCAATTAAAAACAAGCATTTTACAGTTTTTATTTAATCTCAGATATACTTTTTAAGGTTTAAATACTAAACACTTTCATATCCTAAATTATTATGTTCCTCATATTAAAAATACCACTCTACCTGAAAAATAATGTTAATCGTTTATTTAAAAAAAAACATTAAAATTTTAAATTATAATTTTTTTATTGAAGAAGGATTGTTAAGCATAACTATTTTTATATTTATATCATTTTCGAATAATTACTATAATTTAAGAATAAAGAATAAAATAACTAATACGTGACTGATGACATTTTCGATAGATAACATATTAAAGAAAAAAAGAATATATTTATGAAAAAAAATATTTTTTTTCTATTAAATAAAGTAAGAATATATGTAAATCACAGAGATTTATATCTCACCATGTTTTTAATTCAACTTTTACTCGAGCGTGTTAAACATAATAAAATTATAAAAATTAAGCACAAATTAAACAAATTTTTCTTATATAAGTTATTTTTTAGTAATGTTAAAAATGATAAATGCGCCAAAAGTATTAAATACTGCTATGTCCTCTAATTTTTTTTATGAATGATCATCAATGCGTGTACAGATATTCGTGTAATTCGTTACATATCTGTAAAGTAATATATCCAGGGAGAAATCTTCATATAATGATAACGATGTAAATATTATCACATTATGTATGTCATTTGTAATTTTTCCCAAAGAACTTTTAACAGTTATAAATATATAAAACAAATCAAATTCTAAATTATTATTAAAATGATAATGGTTCATCAAGTCGATATACTTATTTTATGCTAGTTATATTTCATAATTTTAAAAGCTTGCCCTTTATTTTTAAAAAATTGACATCTAAGATGATTGAACACATAAAACTAAGCGTGAATTTTCAGTATTATATATGTTTAAATATGCTTAATTTTCTTGACATTTTAATTTCATAAAATATTTAATAATAATGTTTATTTGAAATTTAGACTGAAAAACCATTAAATATGAATTCTAAGGGTACAAAAACTAGAACTATCTGCATCTTAAATTTGATTTATTCCTTTGCTTTTCCTTTAAATATATGTGAAAAAACACGCATATTTTCTAATTTCTTCTAATGTATTGTAAACTCCAGACCATAAAAATTGCTTATGCTGTTATTAAAAATAATCTTCTACAGAAATATCTCTAGAGATACATGATACAAATGCAGCTTTTATGTGAAATAGCAGTATACCATGTTACAATAATTAAAAGTTTTTATTTATTTTTGATTGAAATAAGTGCAAGTTACTATAATGAATTCTTTCATTTAATTCTAGAATTTGAAATTTGGTTGAATCTTTAGAGCAAACTTTCAAAAATAGTGTCTTGGATCCGGATTAAAATTCAGATAATAGGAATGTTATAGCTTATATATATATATATATATTTCAACATTTTGAGCTTTAAAAACATCTAACTTTATAAACAATGCAGGTGTCAGACACACACACATCTCAAATTATAGGAAATATATAATACTAATTATAAACAATACAATCAGATTATGTTTCAATCTGAACATGAAAAAAGAAAATAGCATTCACAATTTGAAACTAAATTTTTCTCCAGATTACGAATAACTTTTACGACATGTTAAGTCAACTGAACAAATTTAAATTAGCGCTTATTTATTAATTTTTCTCAAGAAACCCGATCTCCTTTCATTGGATATATATTTTTTTAACTAGTTATAATTGTCAATTCTTTTAAATAAAATCTTAATTGATTTTTATGTGTTAATACTTTTTTAATAGAACTTTTATTAGAAAATTCTGACACTTATTCAATATTCTATTTTAATAAAATTAGAATTGAAAGGAAATTATATGTGATTGTTTTTTTTTTAGTTAAAAAAATTAAATAATAAAAATGCTATTCTGGGGGTAGGGGATCACTTCTCCCTGTCTCTCTTTCTATTTAAAAAACTTACCATAAATAGTTCATTAATTTCTTGCACACACACAAAAATTCAGACACAAACTATGAGACTGAAAATGATTTTCAAAGAGAATTCAAAATATTCAAAATTTAAACACTTTAAAAGTTATTCTTTTAGGAGAAAGTTTTTCGTCAATTTGATATTTTTGTTTTTTATAATAAAGTATACTGCTTTTCTAAGTAAACTAATTAAACATTAATTTTCAACCATTTAAAATAAAGTGATCTCACTCCCATATTACAATTCTCATTAAGATATTATTTTCTGTTAACATTTTCTCTAAATATTTTAAATAATAACAATTGGATCGGAAAACCTAATTCATTTAAAATATTTTAAACTCTAAATCGAATTCTAGCTTATTTTATTATAATTATATTCATTCTAATGAGATAACATTCAGAGAAAAGGTAATTTAAAATACATTTTAGATTATTTTTTTTAAGATAGAGAATTTTAAAAGCAATATATAATAATGTAAATTAAAATCGCTTTTGTATTAATCTTAAGATAACGCTATTTTAACATTTTTGTAAGCTTTAGTTTTTTATAACTAAACTTATTAACTTTCATTACAAAATAACTATTGCTTTTTAATACTTTATCCACAAAAATTTATTTAATGAGTCTAAATGTATTACTACATAAATTTATTTAATGAGTCTAAATGTATTACTACATAAATTTAAAACTCCAAATTCAATCAGCCTTTTCAAAAACTCTTTACTGAAGACTATTTTAAATGAACATATTTATTGAAAATAAAAATGCTTTAGATTATCTCTTATAGTGCAGAGCAATGCAATTTGTAACTTTTACAAAAATTGTACAAAGTATTCAGGCATCGTTGATACGTATGTCTACAACCAATTTACATTCAACCTCAGTATAGAAAATTCATTTATAAATGTTTAACACATTGAAGTTTATGTTACAGCAACTTCTTATTACATGGAGCAAATTTATAAATTTAATGAGAAATAACTTGATAACGTATTTTTAAAATGAATCGAGTCTTAATAAAAATTAAAATTGTTCTGTTTAAATGAGAATAGCAACCTAGAACCAAAAGTTCTAAGATTGTTATTGATACTGTAAATCAAAACTTTATCGAATGAACTGTATTTCAAAACATAACATTGTTAAGCTATGCAAGAAATAGAATGAAGTTTATACATATTGTCCTTTCTACAAAGATATTCTTAAAATTTCTTCCAAAAGGTACAATACATCTATACTAAAAGTCCATTGTTTTTTTTTTTGTTTTGTTTTGTTTTCTGTGTACAGATCTGTTTTGTATTGTATTATAAGAAATACTTGATTCACAGAATTATTTTCGGTATTATCTTCAGCAAATTTTTAAATCTCGCATTTTTATCTACATTAACACTATTTCTTTACCACAGGTTCATTATTGTTTTGTTCCTTTCCAAAAGTTTTTAGCCTCCTCCAAAACCCTTTATAAAAAAACGATACTGTTTAGGAAATTTAGCAATTATTACATTTAAAAATTAAAAAAAAATTTGAAGTAAATACTTAATTTGGAAAATAAATAAAAGTTGAAATCTTAAAAGATGTCCTTTAATACATCTGATACAAACACGAACACTGTCAAAATGAACAATGTATACAAATAACAGGAAAGAACTGTCACTCAGAAGTAATTAAAACAATTACATATTGCAATATTAATTAAAATAATTACATAATGTATCCTTAAACATTTATTATCGCCGTCATAAGAAATTGCTATTTTCTAAATTATTCATTTTGTTGTGCACATATGTCTGTAAAAAAAATTATAAACTGATCATTAATTGAAGTACAGTACTCTTTTGGTAATCCAATAGATACCGGACCATAGAATCATTGAATTACTGAAAACTCTGGATTACTGGAAATAACTATTTAATTGATAATAACACATTTAATTACCAAAAGCTATGTATTATTGTATAAAATAAAGTACAAAACACTCAAAGTATCAAACACGTGAAACAACTAAAACAACAAAAAATGTATTATTTTGGATTGATAATCTATATTATTCTATTAAAATAGAAGGCATAAAATAATTTTTATGACTCTTCAAGCTGTGTATAAAAAAGCTAGATTACTTGCAGAATCGGATAGGTGAAGTGACGGATTATAGAGGGATTGCTGTATTTCAGTTATTTAATCGAAAATTACATATATTCATGTCTTTATTCCAAAATTGAGACATTTAATGAAAGGAATGTTGCTTTTGGTTTTTGTACAAATTTGGTTTTGTAAGCTGTATTCAAAAACTTTTATAAAAGAATTTAATAGACTGCCCATAAGAAAGTAAATAATCAAACGACATTATGTTATGCTCTTGCACTAATTAACTTCTGAGTTTTATTATATTTTATGGGTCAACTCGAGGAAAAATAGCTGTTCAGAATAATACATACTAATATGTACAGAAAATATTATTAACTTGCTTAAGATATTTGATAGTTCTCCAGCTCTCTCATGAATATTTCAAAATTGATTCATATTTTTGTTATTTTTTTTAAATATGAAATAATATTCAAAAATAAATATAAGAAAATAAAAATTAAACATATTGTACTCAATAAACTCAAATTGATAACTCTAAAATAAAATTGGTTAAAATTTGTGTAGTTAAATTCAAAAGATTTATTTAAAAAAAAATGTAATTCAATGTGAATGAACTTCTTATTGCGAAATGAATTCAAAAATATATCAGAATTGTGAAGTAATATCCCATAAAAATCAAAGAACGAAACATCTTTTTGTCTAAATGGAAAATTCATGAAAAAAATAGCTCCATTTTTAAATATTAAATTAGTTAATTAACACAAGTTAATTATTACAAGTAAATTAAATCTGATTTTTTTTACGTATATCTTAGAACAATTATATATATCTGCTACTTTTTTCCGTAGTTTGTACATTTTGAAATTCGACCTAAATAAATAGATATCCTGTAGTATTTAATATATCGAGCTATTACTTCATCCGAAATGAAAACTAAAATGCTTAAATATTCATAATTCTATCGACTTCAAAATCATAAATATTTTTCAAAAAACTACAAAACTTTACCTACAGCTATTTTTGCGTCGAACTACAAGACTAATAATAAAATCAATTTAGAAAATACCTAATACAAGCCATTCTAATAGCAATTAAACGCAAAAAGTCCTTAAAAAACATACTGACCTCTTTATTGTTTATATCTTCCAGGTGTGTTAGCCCTCGGCTAAAATGTCACTCTACTAGAAACTACTGGTCCCCTCCAAATATTCCAATCTGATGTTAAGGGCTAGTAGAAAGAATATGGTTCATCTGTGGTATGTAGCGGTAACTACCCACACATCGCTGATCATGCTTGAAACGCATCGTGGTCAAGCTGGTCACTCGGTGGGGCTAAGATGCACGGAGCAAAAAGCGCCCTCTGGACGGTTTTTCGCTCCCACATGACATACTATGTTTATGCCTCGCGTCGCGCTGGAATAAAAAAGGGCGGAGTGGCAGAAATTCTTTTTTTCGAATACATTTGCTCTGAGTCTTTTTGTATAAATTTATTTATGTGTATTTCATTGTTAGATGAAGGAATTAAAATTTACTGAATGAAATAGAGTGTTGTGGGGGGAAAGTTATTTGGATTACGTTTAGTGTTTATATTTTAGTTAATTTGTAACGGGTCGAATTCATTTACCAGTAGATTTTATGTTTACAGTCAAGTCTCTAAAAATGCGATTAATTCGTAACGCGTTATATGGGAACTATGTTATAAGAAACTCGGAATTAATTCGTATCAAGAAATGCGTTATATGGAAACCGCGTAATGAGAAACATGGGGTAAAGAAAAATCAGATTAATTCATGCCGCGTTATACAGAAACAGCGTTATAAGGAAGAAACTAGGAATTAATACAAATTAAAATGAATTTGTATTGCGTTATACAGAATCTCAGAAATAAATAAACTGTACATAAATCAGATCTATATCAAAGCTGCATTCTCAAAGTATAAAATTGTGACTGATACTGTTAATAAATTAAATTTGATAATATAAATGGCAATGAATGTGTAGATTCTTACGTAAAATCCGAATTGAAATTTAAAGATTTTGCGACAGACGATCTTTATAATTTTTCTCCATCATTCAATTGATTTAAATTTTGGATTTTGTCCACAAGAGATACATTTTCTTTTTAACTGTTTTCCGCTTTTATTTATTGCAGTTATTTTATAAACCTAAGGATAAATTTTATTCAGGGAAATATTACGGCAAGTAAAACATTTTACCAGGATGTTATCTAATGTCGTACAATTCCAATAACATAAATTAAATAAGTCACAAGAGCTTTATTATCCAAACATCTGAACGCATTTAAAGATAATCTTTGAAGAAATTAAAAGAGCTCAAAGCTTTATTGGTGGCTCATTTTTGCTGAAATTGGGACTGATAAACAGGATTGATAACTGGGAATGATGAACAGAAGAATAACCCATAAATGTCAACTACTAAAAATTTAACATATCGAATAAGAGCGGCCATAGATTGACTTTTCAAGTTATTAGAGTTGTTGGAATGTTCATGTATGTAAAATGAGTTAAAGGAAAACTGTATGGAAATCGCGCTTATAAAACACCGCGTCTCAGGAGATTTGACTCCTCTTGTATATGTCTTTCGTTTGATAAATAGAGGAACAGAGTTGATATATGTCTCATTGCATTGAAAGGAAAGTAATTGTAAACATCGATTTGATTGACATAAAGCAGAAATCTTTATGCGTTACTGAAAGATGGAATTTTAAAAAACTGTTTCGATTGATCATTTTTTAAATGGTTTATGATATTCTTATGTTATGCGTAGAATTTATGCATGTGTGTTTGCTTAAAAGCTCGTTATTCTTTTGAGATAACGAGAGTGGTGTGTTAGCACAACTGAAAGAAAAGTTATGGAAGGAAAAAAGGTGCTCATATATGCTCTAGTTTATTTTTATTTTTTATTTCATATCCAATACAAAAGATAATTTATTTTCCTTTTGGACTCGGGAACCTAATAACCATGGTTGTTGATTCGCGGCCAGCGGTTTCCATTGAGTCGTGGGTTCGAGCCTTGATGCAATTAAAGACCCGTAGTGTAGCCGGGGCTGATGCCTGTTAAATCTGTCGGGGCTCAAAGTCCTTCCGTTGGAGTGGTGTGAAAGTTAGGAAAGGTGAGTTCCAGTTCAGGTGTCGTCCTCGTCACTTGACCAAGATTCAAAATAACTAAATCAGTCACCAAGAGCTCTAGTGTTGCTTCTAGTGCAACGTTAATAAAACCGATCAATCATTTTCCTTTTATTTTCGTACATGACATTCAGAGCATAGTAAAGTTCTCTCAATTTCAGGGATGAAAATAAAAAAAAAAGGAATTACAAGGAAGATTAATTTAATTAAATTAAAATGAAGCCGTTTAAAATTAAAATCGTTTAAATCAACATTGCTTTGCTTTTCATAGATAGTAATATTGGATAAAGGCTCCCCAAACATTGTGGAATGCAGCGTTTATTTATATATCTAATATCAAACATTTTGTTTGTCTATTACTGTAATTTTTATAGTTTTTATCAGATAATGAATTTCATATTATAAGAACACAAAATAAATAAGATACCAATGACAGCCCAGTGATCATAGTCGTGATTCTTCAAATCAGCAACGAAATCGAGTCTGATTTCAGTCTTGATTCCTCTTTAAGTCAGACGTAATGGGGAGTTGTATGTTAAATTCAACTAAACTTCAGAGTTCTCTCACAGTATAGGATGGAAGCAAAGAGAGCAAGATACCAGAACAAGTGTCCTCAAGATGCTCCGAGATAGGATTTGATACAGTTATTTGATCACACAACTATTTTAATTTTCCTCATTTCTTCTGCGTTATTTTGTCGTTTGCGCAATGGGAATGTTTGAAGAGAGAGAATCTGACTCAAATGTCGTCCTCGTCAGTTGCCGAGGTTCAGAATTACAAGGTCAGTTGCCAATAACCCTCGTGTTGCTCCTGAGGCATTAATAAACAATCAATCAATACTGTTATTTTGAGATTACCTTTGGGACACTGACCTTCAAAAAGTAAGCATATGAGGATAAAAACAACAAAATTGCGCATGAAAGTATAGCAAATGTGTTTATACATTAAAGAAATTAAGAATTATGTATAAAGATGAAAAAAAAATATTTTATTTTAATAAATAACATGACGAAATCACATTTAGGTCATTTACAAAATGATGTTTAAAGCAAAAAAAATTAATAAAATAAAATAAAACTTATTTTTAAAAAAAAATATGTGACCACTCTAGACCTCTACACAAACTTTACAGCTTCTGTTTATGCTTTCAATGAAGTCATCGATCATTGCACAAGATAAAAAGGGCAATTCCTCCATTCTGGTAAGTTTTCAACTATCTGAGACTGGAAAGAAGTAAATGTGCAGGGACACCAAGCCCAAGGGTATTCTGTCCAAATTTTTTTAATTGGATTAAATTCAGGAGGGCATGATGGCCTCTCTATGCGAGAAATACCCTCACATTCTAAGTACTCACCAATGATATGGCTCGATGTGGAAGGACATTATTATTCCTAAGAAAGCAATCAGTCTCATTGTATAAGTGCAAAGTCTCGCAATGATGTCCAGAATTTCACATCAGTATCGCACAACCGTCTTAGTGTTTCCTTAAAAGATATGCATCTCTGTGCGATAATCCATTAAAATTCCATCCGGTGACGGTACCACTTCTAAATGTGTGGTGTTCGTTGATGTTTTTGACCTGATTGCAAGTGCCTTGTTCACTTCTCGCCTCTACGCACTTATTACCTGATTCCAAGATAAATATGGAGTCATCTGTGAAAAGGACGCTGATCCTCTCTGACATAATACAATTCAGATTTTTCTGACATCACTTGGGTTATTCGCGATTTTCTCTTCTCTAACCTCGGGGACCTTTTGGTAATCTGAATTTCGTAAAATTACAATTTCTTTCCAACCCAAATGAAACGTGATTAGATAAATTAGGTTAGAAGTGTAGTGAATTCCATTAGAGAGAGTTATATATAATAGAAATAGAATTGAAAAGAAAACGGTGATAGAGAGTAATCCAAGCTACTAGATGGCTAGATTGAAGTGAATCATCGTAATTAATCGTTTGGATTGAAGTGATTCCTAGTTAGAGAGTAAAACGAGTTGCATGTGTGATAAACACGAAGAGTATGAATCGGAACGAGTGATTCGGTAAGCGGAGACTTTATTATTAGAATATAAAAGAGAATTAACAAACCTCAGAGGGATGATTCGAGGGAGAGTGATCTACGCGTACATGTATGATTGTAGAATTAAATAATGAAGTAAATATGTCACAAATTTAATCTTTCTCTTCTGTATTGTAAAGTTAGTGATACAGTCACATAAAGGGACTGTAAGCATGGTATTAGGGCGTACTGTCCCTTTATATGAAGCCTTCAGCTCATTATACTAGCAAATATTGTCTGTCCAAGTAACGCTTGTGTCATAGATGTGGAGATTCTTCTTTAATTTCGCTTGGCTACTTGTACGAAATACTGATCAGCAAAGGGGATGGTAACCATAGGACAGTCGGACTCAAGATTTCCGATAAATGCTTGCTATGCTTGGAATTGTTTTCAAGATCGAGAAATTACCGGGAAATAACCCACAAGTAAAGAATGTCATCGTTGTTAGACTGTCTGAATTCAATGCAGTCCACAGCACAGCAGCGCTCATCGTCTTTTTTCAACTACAGAATCACGATAATCCTCAAAAATATACCACGATTCTTATAAGCACTTCGCATCAGCATTTAAATGGACCTTCTCAAGCCCTTCAAAATGCTTATGTTGCATAGCATGTCCAGACATCCAATCGTGATTGGCTGTAACATAGATATTTACATGCAAACATATACATTCGCCGCATTTTTAAGCCACGCAAATTCAAATACGCTTCCAAAAACTGAACTTTTATATTGTATGTTTAAATTTTGGAAGCCAGTGTATATCTCACAAGCTGAAAGTATGTAATGTACTTTATTTAAATTTTTAAAAAAGTTTTAAATCTTGGTAAACAGAGATTGGTTTTTTTAATCTTGATACATCAAGATACAGCCTGTCTCTATAATTTTATCAACAGAGAATTTAGTTTTTAAGTGTCACAATCGTTGTTTCAAATATTTCAAAGGGGAATAAATAATGCAAACAGATTTTATTTTCATCTGATTGAGAATATCTGGTCATCTAACGCTTGACTAACTACAGATAGTGCTTCTTGAATCCCTTACACGAAACTGTTCATTCGAACAATATATAGAACATTTATATATTGTTCATTCCGTCTAGGATTTTGTATTGCATTTTATAGCTGATCACTTTTTATTGGAGAACAATATATAAATGTTCTTTTTCATGTGTGAAATTCATCATTATATGAAATTGTTTATGCTGTTGCGTACATAGGGAATCTATTCTTTTTGGAATGTGGATTTTTTAGATATTGGAAGACGCATGACTTTTTAAAACTGAAAATTAAATCACGGTGTCATTTTGTGCTGTGATATGAATATTAATTATATTTCATAATTTTTTCATCCTAATCTTATTTAAATAGTAGGAACTTTTTGGGGACACTCTGTTAATCAAAACATTTATTTGAAATTTTGTTATTAAATATCGATTTGGTTTTTTTTTCACCAATCTTTGAGCTGAAATCAAACTCCTCACTAATTATGGTGAAAATTCGGAATGCAGCTTTTTGAATGAAAAATTCTGATAATCAGACATTAACCTTCGTACCTTATTAAGAAAAATTTTACGTTTTGCCTGTATGGACCGATTAGTTCTTCTTTGATTTAAATCTGTTCTAGATAAGTTAGTTCCCATTTTATTTAATCTATCTGGACTATTCGCGATATTTCCATCTGACAAACACCTGGGGTTTCTTTCTGATTTTATATTGAAGTTCCCAATCGAATGAAACGTGATGTAAATGAAGTAAACTTTAGAAGTCGAGTGAATAGATACAATCAGGTCGTATATTAAAAGCGACAGAGCATTTAAAAGAATAATAAGGTCACTGTGATAGGACGGGTGTTAGTGTGATGTACGTTTAAGTCTTTTAGTTGATTCGATGAGATTAAGACTCAATGTTGTTGGAGCGACTGAATGCAAGAAAGAATACTCGCATCAAATTCCAACAACCGTATTTTTTGATGGATTATAGAAGTTGTTAATAATAACGGATAGGGACGTTAAAATGTTTGAGAGCATCCACCTTATTAGAAGATCAATGAATATATTTTGGAAATAATTGACTACTTTAATTGCATTTTCCGTGATTGAGCTTAAGTTGAACTTATGAACTATTAACTAGAGTAATTATTAAGATGACAATAAGAAGACGGGTAAAGGATGTCGTCACAAGTTCTTAACAAATATTTTATACAGTTTTATTTTTCGTTTATTTTTGTGTTGGTTAAAATAGAGACAGCATATTTTATATCTAATGTAATTCCCTCCACCCCTTTCCATAGCTTCCCTACACCCCCCGCCCTTTACAATAGAATCTCTCTCGTTTGTACATTCGATTTTGAGTATTTAAAATCTCAAGAAGTAATAGAATATTTTAAATTACAAATTTATTACTTTTTACAATCATTATTTCTAGTACAGTCTTAATAACAAACAATAATTACAGTACGCATTTACATGCCCTTGGCAAAGAAAAGCTTATCTAGAAATGCACCTCATTTTCGTTTGTCGGTCTTTGTTTAGGACCGCACTTTTCATATCTTCCTCATTTACGTGTTCTGATATTTTCTGGATGTTCATCTACTGCAACTACAAATTTCTTCCCTAATGTTACTGGAATGTACTTTAATCCTTATATTTCTATGGAGCTCAGTCAGCTATTTTCCAAATTTCATTAGAAAAAGATGTATATTGCATAGTTAAGACTTGTTTTGAATTTCAGAACTATTTGCATGAACAAAAAAAAAAAACACCTTTACCTTAATTATACCATAAAATAATTACACAGGTCATCGTCTAGTTTTCTCTTTGTATTTAAACGCAGTAGTTAATCTATCAGTAGTGTTTACTCCATCTTTAGATCCTTTTAATATAAAATTATGCCGTTTGTTTCGTTTTTCATCTGAAACTCCATGAAGCATAGTTGAAAGGGAAATTACCGATTAGTTTGCATATATGCAACAAAACCCATAAAGCGGTGCGGCTAATAATTAAGGAGAATGACGCTTTAAAACATTTTATTTTGATTACCTACATATTTACTTATTACCATCTTCAATATACTCTCCTCTACATCTTCAATATACACTCCTTTATCTCTACAAACGTTCCATGAGAATCTTCCATTGTACGAAACAGTATTGTAAGTCTTCTGTCATCGCCTTCAAGACGCGCGCCGCTTTCTATTTCACAGCTTTAACGGACTGAAATCTTGTTCCTTTCAATACAGATTTCACCTTAGGAAACAGAGAGAAGTCTAATATCAAAATATTCGACAAATAAGATGGATGCTCTAACTTGCTAACTTGATGGTGGTGGTGTACTTGGCTAGAAATCTCTTGACAGACAATTCGGAATTTCTTGTCCTTCCACATTTCAGGTCGTGTTTTCCTTATTCTTTTGCGGAGTTCAGCAGGAATGTCAAGGTAATAATGTTGATTAATAGTTTGATTTTCAGGAACACCGTGAAGGTACACAATCCCATGAGCATCGAAAGAAAACGATCATCATTGCTTTGAATTTTGATTTGCTCATTCCTTGCTTTTTTAGCTCTTGGTGAAGATGGGCTCTTTCAATCCATAGATTGGCGCTACCAAAAGTAAAAAGCCATTATTCTATACACGTTATTTTCCTTTGCAATATGTTTGGATCATTTTCAATGGCATTCAAAATGTCAATACGAACATTTTTCCAAGCTCCTTGTTTTTCAAACGTGAGAGTTTTAGGCACCATTTTGGCACACACTTTTGCACGTTAAAATTGTTATATAAAATTTGCCACGCGGATTCTTTGTTGATTCCAACAGTTTCAGCAATTGCACAAATAGAAGTACTAGATACATGTACCTGGACGCAAAACAGTTTCCTCTGTGTATTGTCTATATATACATAAATCACAACTAGTGATATACTAGCTAAGGCCCACGCACATCAAATAAACCCGTCATCTCAGCTCGAGACAACCAATGAAGTCAAATAGAAACTGTTCAAAACGAAACTCAATACAACAGAGACAGGATATATATTAGTTGCAGTAATGCCTGGAAAAGCGATCTTCTCTGCAAATATCGTTCAGAATGTCCCTTTTCATATCAACACGATGACACTAGAGGTGGAGTGTACGCCAGCTCTTTTGAACAACGACTATCGCTGTAAAAACGCCTTAATACGTAGCCCGAGAGGGAACCCCTTTTGGTCAAGTTGATAAGAGCTTTATAAAAAGGGATCAGACAACTTTTGTTCGGACCCAAAGATTGAAGGTTTGAAATGCCGCCGACACTCAAAATCAACCGATCTACCCCGCCATGGAGTAGAAAAACATCCTCCAATATGGCGGAGAAAACAATATCCGCCGAAAGATCCTTAAGGCATTTATGGTTCTTTACGCTACAACAATCAGAGTTGAAAAGTTTCACATGGACAATAACGCCATACGATATAGTGCTCGACTAGTTATCGATTTCCTTTTCGGTGAACGAATCCTTCTGAATAGATTGGCCAGCATATTCGCATATATGGAACCAGATAAAAGTAACTGAGATATGAGAAGAAGATATGCTGGTCGGAGCATCACTCTTAGAAATAATTCAGCAATTAAAAAGTTTTTATCTATTGGAGTGCGAAGTATCAGTCATTTCTGAATAACTTCTCTGTTCCCGTGCATCATAAGTGTGTAATGTTGATTTTTGGTCAGAGGAAGTTCTACTTCTTTCCGATACTTATTTTCATGCAAGAAATTATACATTTTTATTCACACTCATAATATTCACAAATTGCACTTTTTTTTATTCTTTGATCATTGCGCTGAGCTTCCTTTGTCGTATCTTATAACACTTATGAACCCTTTGTCAGTCGACAAGGCCTTTCTTCATTTGCAATTATCATTCAAAATCAGATCCAGTTATTATTCAAGATTAGATTATTGTCTTGAGTATGTATATAAACATATTCATAGGTGCACAGTTTGGATGGATGCAGTTGCTCACAAAATGAAAGGAAGCAAAAAGTGAAATATTAGAAGAAATGTGGGATGTAGAAAGAGGAGTGCGCATGCAAATTTTCTTTTCCCACGCTTTTTCGTCACGTGATAGCACTGGTAAGAGAGTTAAAGGAATCCACGCGAGTGGACAGCTATTGTTTTAAAGGAAAGTCTTGTGGGAAAAAATCACTTGACGTGAACTTGAAATCTTTATGTGTTTACTACATTATTAAGATGATTTCATTCATCACTATATCATTGAAAAGATATAAGAAGGGTGAAAATAAACGATGTTTCCAGAGAGTTCAACATCAGATGTAGAAAATAAATGGAATGTGTAACAAGCGGAACGATAGAATTCATGGTAGGAGTACGAAGCCAGCAGGAGACAGGATCCTTCCTATATCGTCCAAAAGGAACCGGTACACTAAAGCTCAGCTGGTGGGAAATGGGTATTTTTTCTGCCAGAAAAATAATTTCCCAAAAACTTATAGTAAGACGTTTGGGAGAAGGAGGACTGTATATCCGCAGCCTTGTTGTGTGCATACCATTGGCCAGAGAATGCAATGTAGAGCTCGTTGGTAATAAGGGCATGAGCATAGAAATTAGACGGACCAGGACTGGACATGTAAATTATCCTCATATAAGAGTAGATTCAGTCTGCAAAAGACTGTGGACGCCAACTGATTCTCAGGACAGTATCAAGATATGAGCAGGTATCATAACCAATGGCTGCTCACCATTATATATGCTCCCATCGGGGAATGTGAACTGCCAAAGGTACATTGATGAAGTCTTACTGCCTCCTGTCGCCTTTTCCCGGTGCTGTTGGTGATCAATTTGTTCTCATGGACAACAACGTCGATGTCATTAATCAATCGATGTTCAGGAATGTGTAAAGAGGGAAGGTGTTCAACACCACCAGCACGTTCTCTTGACCCAAACCCAACTCAATGAAAATGTTTGGGATGCTTTGGGTAGGTGGCTTGCATACCGAAAGTAGCTTCCAATAAACCAGAACACCCTCACCCATACTTTAACAGAACAGTGGGATAAATTGCTTCGACAGCTGGTGAATAATTTTGTACTAAGTGCGACACCATGTGTGAAATGTTTCATTGTACTCGATAGCAGATATATCTCGCACTGACATCTTTCTGAAAGGTTCTGCGGTCGGTTATATGTAATTTTATTATTCCGTACAAACCATAAAGTGAAATTTTTTTTTCCTTTGAGGTGTTTCATAACCTCCTGTATTTTCCACATCATTAAATGTTATTTTTCCTAATGCCCGAAAAGTGTGGCAATAATATTTAATCATGTTGGGCTTCCAACCCTGCTCAGTTTTTTGCTACAGTTCATTTTATGATCCACATATTTTATAGCAATTGCTTATCTCTATATAATGCATTCGTGTATGAGTGTGTGTGCTAGCATGCATAATATTATGATTTTTTTTTAAGATTACTAACTGGAATTGTCAACTGAAAATAAACATAACTGTAAATTTCGGAAATGTATCTTTTTGTCCTGTGCGTTGAATAATAACACATTATACCAGAGATCGAATAATAGAGATATTATTGTACCTCATTTGGAGATTTTTTGAATAAATTAATTTAAAATATTACCGTATGAGAGAAATATCTTCTTATTTTATTCTTGTTATTATAATTTCAAAATGAAATTGAAATAACAAATATTAAAGATACAATCATTCCCTGGTTTTTATAATAATAGCAGATATTTTATTCTAACTAAACATTAGAAACTATTAGTATTATAGATATAATTTTTATTCATATGCTTATAAACTTTAATCAATTTTATTTCCAATTAAGTAAAAATACAGTCAAAAGATAATTTTTAACAAATTCACAGCTATAAGGACTGTTAAGATTTTCTGTAATTTTTTACAGTTATTCTTTGAGATAATATTTTGTGGGACCTCCTTTCATAATGAGAAAATCAGCCACTCTGATATTATAAAGGTTTTTTTTTCATGTACTCAAGGTCAGTACCATCTCATGCTGTATCAACATTACCATTAAACTTTTCAAATGAATAATACTGCCTGCCATTTACAAATATTTTTCTAACAAGATAAGCCCAATCATTTTATATAATGTTTAGGTTAGGGAAATTAGCTTTAAAATAAAAAAAATTGATTGAAAAATATTGATCAAAAACTTACTGATATTCTTGAGATAAAACATATCTATTGATTTTTCTTTCTTCAAATGTATCAATGTGTAGCATGAAGCTTCATCTCGTTGAAAAGTAAAATTATAACCCCTTAAAGGTGAATAATGTGCACGTGTAAGATACGCAGATTCTTCTCAATGTTCATATTGGTAAGCACAACAACAAAATCCATTCTGTCGTCATCTGAAACTGCTACCCAGAACATCAAAGACCCTTTTAATGTATTTCTCTGTCCAGAAATCGAGTCAATATTAATGAACAGTTAAAACCATCTGATCCATCAAAATTATAAAGTTTCTTATCCATAAAAATAACATTCCAATCCTTATTGTCCATATCCCACTTTAGCTCAATTTCTCTTCGAATTATTTTGTTTATCAGTTAATGCTGGATATTTGTATTCATTTTGACATATTTTGAGAAATCACAATTATTTAAAACACGTGTAATTAAGGGACCTCGAAATTTTTCCTTCTATATAACGCGCATAATACATTTTTCGCGGAGCAGCAAGACAGAAAATGCGCCTTTGATCTCTATGAGTCAGGTTTGATCTTGCTCCACATCTCTTCTGTACAGAACCATCAATTCCGCGTTTGATTACATTTTCTACAGCAGTATTGGGTATTCGAATTACACTATAGCTATACAGTGAATTAGCGTACTACATCCACGTTAAAACTACGCTTTTCGCACTTCATTTACCTCTTAAGTTCTTTTCCTCGAGATACTGAAACTAATATTCGTTGAGAGTTTTGGAGCTGGTATATGAATCAGCGGTTCGAGATTCTCAGTTAAAATTCTTGAATATCAACACATTAACCTGCGTAAGTTAAAAACAACTGAAAAATCCTGATTGTTCTTTGTATAATTATAAACATATAAAAATAATGAAAAATAATTATTTTTGGTTTTTTTTTTCGTTCATTTTGTTTGTATGTTTTAAAAAAGTAATAACTAATAAGTTCTTAAAAATACATAATGTGTGTTTTGCATACACTCATATATAAGAAATTTTTTAAACAATCTATCAACTATCCTAATAAATATAAAAAGGAGTGTATTTTTAAAATAACTAACATTTGTACAAGACACTAACATTTAATTAATGGTCGAAAACTAAATGTCAGTGGAACAAATCCCACAGTACAGGCATACACACACATTTTAAAGAAAATCAATCTATTATACAACTCTTCTCAATCATTTTCTTTATCAAAATTAAGTCTTATAGAATTTTCTTGAAGAAAGTAAATATATTTTCCCATAATGTGTTTGCAGAATCTTTAAATGAATAGATTCGAAAGTTTTCCATCTAATTTAAATTAAAACATTACCAATTAGTATTTCCATGTCAAATAATGTCTTTTCAAACAGACATAAAATGAAACCAAACTTTTTTTTGTATTTCTGTCCATCTATATTCTGATTTAAAAATATATATTTTTACATGAAGATATATTTTAAAATGTATTACAAAATGTCTCTTTTTTTAAGAAATGACCTTATCAAGCAAACAAACATGATAAATACCTTTAAGTTGAGCACCTCACTATCTGATCACTTCTATAAAATACCGATTTTTTTATAGTCCTAACACATAATATATTCTTAGCCTGCGTTGTTTCCGTGTGTCATAGGTTCGAGTCCTGATATTTCAAAGTCCTGCAGTATATTGGGACAGATGCATGTTAAATCTGTCGATGCACTTCCTCACATTGGCTTGATGTGGAAATTTGAAAATGGAGGTTCTTGCCCATGTGTTGTCCTCGTCACTCGACTGAGACTCAAAATTACGAGATTCTCACCAATATCCCTAGTGTTGCTAAGTGCTACGTAAATAAGCAATCAATAAAAAAAATGTAACATATTCCATATAACATTCAAATAAAAGTTGATTTCTGTGCTGAACATTTGGGGACGCAAGACTTGTTCTGCCTATCAATTAAACCGCTATGAACTAAACCATTGGGAAAAATAGTCTGTTGTAAAAAGTTTTCTCTCTATTTAAACATTGATCCTAAATTGTATTACTTTTTTCTTTTATTGCGATTTTTCTGGTATTTTGTTATTAAAAAATATTCGATTGAATCTATTATACCATTGTTATCAATGAAAGGAAAAATGTTCATCAATTAAAATGTAACCCTGTCCTTTAATTATTGAAAATGTATGAACTAAATTTTAATCGTGGCATTAAGATTGTGTTGCCTCGTATACTGTGGAATATCCAAATGGTGAGTTGTACAACTTTGAATGGAATTGTCTATAACGAATTTCTATTTAAGTTTCCTCAGTTACAGAGTTAACGTACAAATTAAATGTCAGAAACAGTATATTAATATTTTAAATGCATTCGAAATTCTTTAACCTTGGAAAAGTAAAAACTGTTTTAAATAAATCATCATTTCTTCAAATCATAAGTTTGAGAGTACATAAAACTGTGGCGTTGTACTATTCGCGATTTTCCCTTCACTAATCTCACGGACTTTTATCGAGCTGAATTGCATAGAATTGCGCTTTCTTCCCAACCAAAATTAAGCGTGATTAGGTAAATCAGATGAAGATTTTTTTCGAAGTGAAGTGATTTAGATATAATGATATTAAACGATATGTAATTAATGGAAAATGAAGGGAGATAGCAAATAAGGATTTGCGGTTATTGAATGGTTATTAAAATTAAAATTCTTCTTTTTGTGTAGTGGGTTGAAGAAAAAGTTAAAATAACAGTATTAATCTACATAGTTATTGTCGAAGGAAATTGTGAAATTAAGAATGAATGGACTGGTAAGGTAGATTTCTTATTTAAATCATAAATTGGGATTGTGGGTTAGGTTGGGATTCTAGAGAGAGCGAACTTAGATATTCTACAGTGATAATAAATAAAGAATCTGTTTTATTCTCGTGTGTCTTCAATTGGAATTTAGCAGTTTTTGACTAATATATTAGATTGAAATATGGTACGACAGCCGCATTATGATGGACAAACAACACAACTTTCAATCACTATCAGAAAAAATGCTAAGAAATAAAGATTTGAGAACCACGGCACCAGATCCTAGTTAATGCAAATCAGAATTTATAAAATATTGTGGCAGATCGTTACACGTTTTACCATGAGAGAATTAATTAATCTCCGCAAAAACAAGTTCTCTATTTTTAAAGAGATTTATCGAGACGAAAAAAAATCCTAAGCCAGATAGATACATGAAAGTTTTCATCGCATTCTAACCGCGTTCTATTTGCTGGTATTTTCCTTTCCCAATAAGCCTAATCTTCCGAACTCAAATTACTCTTGTTAACTTTCCGACGATTAAGCGCAATTTCATTTTTCTGTTTCCAGATTCCTGGTATAAACACGTGTTTCCATCAGTGCTGTAATCCGTTACAGACAGGTCATTAGAGGTGTCAGCGCCGTAAATTTCTGGGTAACTGCCTCGTGTGAAATTGGTTTTCGTCTTCGCAAAACACGATTTCATTACGGGGATTCTCTTCTCCATGGAGACATCACAACACAAGCTCCTTCCTGCCTTTAAACACTTTTTAAAATTTAGGTTAATTAGGCCAGATAGCGCGTTATCTTCGGTTGACCCTGATTCATTTTTCGCACGTTATGTTTTGAGACGTTTATTTCCTTGGACAAATAAATGATTAGGTTATTTTTTTTTCCTTTAAAGGAAAAAGATGTGATCATGTATTTGAAGAATTTGCTTCGAACGAAATCGGTTCTTCTTTTTCGATATAGGGTTTTTAACCCCTTTGAAAGGACCGAGATTGTTTCATATCTAAATGTTTGGTGATATTTGAGTCATCCGCTATTCAATAATTGAAGACTCTTGAATTAAAATTTACAAAGTTTTTCCTTTAACAGTCCGGGGTTTTTCGCAGTCAAAATTTGAAATTCTCTATTGTGTCTTCAAATTTTAGAAGTTTTTATTTGATTACTTTAAAATTATTTTCATGCCATTTGGAAAAGCATAAACTGATGAAAATCTCTTATTATTTGAAGAATTATACATAATTAAAATTCGACGTTATAAGGAACGTAATGTTAATGCAATGGAATTTCTACTGCCGTCTTCAAACTTATACTATTTTATTAATTTGAATAAAAAAAAAGGTGCAACCGAAGGAGCAAAAAATAATGAAGGTTTCTGCGGAATTACCATTTTTCCTTCGATTCTTGAAAATAGTTTTACTCCTTTTTTAATGATTCACTTGTGGGATTTCCGGTCTTTAAAAGATATTCTAAAATATTTTCCGAAATCGGTGAGAAAATGTAATTCCGCAGAAACCTTCATTTTATTTTGCTCTTTCGGATGCACTTTTTTGCATTCAAATAGATAAAACAGTATGGATTTGAGGGAAGCAGTAGAAATTTCATGGGATTAACAATACATTCTTGAAATCAAAATGGCTGGTGAAAGGGAGCTTTTTAAGGCGTTTCTCTTGTAAAACATCGTTTAAGTGATGTTGGACTGTTCGGTTCTCATCTCAGGAAAAAACCGCTCGGATCTACTAAAAACAGAAAGGTCCAAACACAGTTTGCTAAAACTACTTTAAAATGGACTAAATAAAACTGGAATAAAGACCTTTTTTATTGAATGAAAGTAAAAGTAACTAATCTTCTTCAGATACGCGAGTGGCTCAAAAAGTGTTTTAGAAGACAGATGGCATCATTAAAGTGATTTACTGGGTGCAGGCTTCTGTTAAACGAAGCCAAAACAAATTTGGCATTGATTCATAAGTTAGCTTTGGTTTGGTAGTCATTTGCTGCCAAATCAAAATTTGATTGCTGCCGCGTCGAGTTGATATCGTTGGTGATAAATGAATTCGTCACTATACACCGGAAACTGATCAAAAATCAAAACAATAGGCTGCTTCCGGCGAATCTGCTCCGAAGAAAACGAGGATGATCTCATCTGTCGGAGAAGTCATAACGAAGAATTTTCGAGGTGCGAAAGGCGACATGATCTCGAATACGAGTTACTGAGACTTAGACAGCTATTTAGTGAGTCATGCTGTTTATTAAAATGAAATCGTTTTGATGCCACAAACGCCATCTCTTGGATTTGCTAAGGACTTATTGAACGACCTTCGTAGAATTACGTTCATACTTTGGGAAAATGAAAGAAACAATCCACGGTATTTTGTTCCCACACATAACATGTCAGAGAACGTGAATGGTGTAGAGATGTTTTTCCTCTTAGGATATCTGACCATTACGTCGTAAATAGGGCCATGGATAAATTTTTACAAAAATATTCTAGAATAACAAGTAAGACCATATGCTATAAAAATATACCAGAAAAATTGGATTTTCCAGCATGTTACAGACCGAAAACGTACTTCAAGTGTTCTTCAATAATTCTTAAATAGTTAACAAAAAAACTTGAAATTCCATAACGTCCGAGTTGATTTCTAAACATAAGCCCTATAGAATATTTGGGAGAAGAGTTAGATATAACCATATAAAAGTTGAATCACGAAAATCTCAATGTTTTGTATCATGCATTAAATTATGAAAGGAAAATTATAGCTATAGATAATATAAGTAACGTAAAATGTTTTTCGACAAATATCGATAGTAATTGAAACAATAATTTACTGAATAAGTTAATATAAAATTTATATGCAATAAAAATTTGGCAAGAAACTTTTGAGATGGTAATGTATTTACATTTTATTCTTAATTACTAATAAAGTAATAAAAATTTTGCTTCTGTGTTATCATTTAAAATGCTTTGTGTCATTAATTACGTAATAAGCAAAAATAATTTAACTAGGCAGTAGAATCTATTATAATTAAAGTTAACTTTGTTAAAAGACTTTTGAGTGCTACTGTATTAAAATAATTTTTATGATAGATTAATCAATAATTGAGATTTTTTAATTATTTCCCGCAAATGATGAAAAAGGTGTATTTGCACTTGCTAAATATATTGAAATGGTGTCTATTTTCTCGATTTCTATTTGATTTTATTTAAAAAAATTTGGAATGCAAGCATCGTGAAAAAATTCTTCCTTATTTTAAGCAAATCGGAAAACAAAAAATAATTGCGAAGTATTACGAAAAGATAATATAAACCACTAAAACATCCAGTTCTTTTACAGCTATCAGACAAGCCTAATGTGGATATCAAAATGAAATAAAATTCAATTTTATGTGCCTATTATTTGCGAATTCAATTTTATATGCCTAAAAACCTAAAAGTCGATATCTAAAGTAATACGTAACAGAGTGAAAAAGGTTCTGTAATAGGTGAATGACAATTTATTGAAAAAAATTCGATGTAAAAACCAACGTTTTTAAAAACAACGCTTTTATATGGTGGCAAAGTTTATTAGAGAAAATTATTGAAATATTAGTTAAAACTGTTAGTTATTTTTAACTTTAAAATTTACTTAAAAAGAGAC
Organism: Nephila pilipes; assembly: GCA_019974015.1. Classification (NCBI taxonomy): domain Eukaryota; kingdom Metazoa; phylum Arthropoda; class Arachnida; order Araneae; family Nephilidae; genus Nephila; species Nephila pilipes. The sequence goes on along the minus strand of BMAW01039207.1, from coordinate 135,071 downwards.
ATTTATGAGCGTATTAAAAAATTCATAATACTCATAAAATCAAAACATGCATTTGAAAGTTTGTAAGTCATTCTGTTAAAAAAAAATGGGAACCAGAATTCAGAAAAAATTATTGTGATAAGACATGGCGCCAAATATTGGAAACTTTCTTTCTTGCGAATGATTACTGACTAAAAGTCAGCAACCCTTACTATCTCGGAGATAGTAAAGAGGAGATAGTATCTCCCCTTTGTGAGTACAAAAGTTTTACGATACCTCATGCGGCGAGGGGAGTGCCCGGTGTTCCCAGAGGGGGAAAGAAATTTTTCCTCAATCCTAAAAGCGCCGAGAGGAAAGAATATTTTGACTTATTAAAATTATTGAAATATGAGTTAAAACTTGTCGCAAACGTCTAAATATTGCATTGTTAGGCGAGTACGAACGATTCCCAAAATTTCAAAGCTCTAGCTTGAGGGGAAGTTGGTTAAATTAACGATCGAAAATTTGATGACACACACACTCACACACACACACACCAAGTGAAATTCAGAAAAACGTTGTAAAATTATCGCGTAGATGTTAGAATAGGCTGAATTGAATACACATCAGAGAGAGAGAGAGAGAGAGATCTGAATAACGTGGTTAATTAACAGACTAAGAGAAGCTGCACTTCGCTAAGAACTCTCTCTCTCTAACATTGCCAAATACATATCTTTATATAAATCACACTAGAATATCCTGGAACGCTGCGTGGCCACGGTAACCTAGTGGTCATGGTCGCGGACTCGCGATCGGTATTATTTTCATTGAGTCGTAAGTTCGAGTCCTGATGCTACTAAAGACTCGCTGTAAAACGGGGCTGATGCATGTTAACTTTGGTCATGGTCCCAAATACTCCTGTTGGTATGGTGTGGAAGAGAGCGAAGTGCCATCTCTCAGATATTCTAATCATCACTTGACCGTGGTTCAAAATTACTAGGTCCGTCGCCAATAGCACTCGTGTTGCTTCTCAGTACAACGTTAATAATTAATCACTTCAGAATCCAGAATACTGTTCTAGAGATATGAAGAATATTCTGGAAGGTTTCAGAAATTATAAAATGAAAAACTCAGAACAATTTTAACAAAACATATACATTAACTTGTAACGTTGCCAGCTCTAGGTTTTGAACCCGGGAACCTTCGATCTGTAGACAAATGTCGTACCTTGGTGGCATCGGTGCTTGAGAGCTTCATGGCAATATGTACTTATTTTTACTTTGTTTTCCTTCAAATGACTATACTTCAGCATTTTCAAACTTGTCCTCCCGTTCATGTAAATATTTAAAACACCCATGAAAACCATTTTTTTTTTTATAGTATTTTCAGCTGTTTCGTTCTCACACCATTTCCCATCACCTCATCTGAATCGGCAAAATGGTGTTCTTTCAATTTCACTTTCAGCTGTGGAATCAGGTGAAATTTCGATGGTGCTAGGTTGGGAGAATAGAGAGGGCGTTCCAGAGAAGTAACATTGCTTCTTGTAAAGTAATTTTTCACAATCAGGGAGGGGTGTTCCGGATGTTATCGTGCGACAAAAATCAATCGATTCCTTCCCATCCTCAGATAATTTTCGTCTGATGCACTCTCTTAACCATCTAAGGATCTCTTTGTCAAATTCTTTGTTGACAACTGTTAATCTCTCTACGTACGCAATTCGTCCAACGCCCTCAACGGTATCGTCTGCAGTGGAAAAGGAGGGAGAATGCCCACGCTGAAGATCATCTTCAATGCTTGAGCGATCTGAACGAAAGCACCCCATAAGGGGCTTTCCTTCTTTGGGAAGGGACTAGAAGTTTTGACCCCGGGGCACCCTAATAATATTCTTTTTCATGGGGTTTACTGACTGTGGCAAAAGCGCGTGACACGTCCCCAGGATACCCTAACGATCTTTCTCTATTATCGATCCTTCTCGTCAATTCATTTTTGTAAATTCATTGTTAAGTTGATCCTGGGTTTATGCTGCTAATTTAAACAAGTAAATATGATACACTGAAATTAAATAAAACATACAGCTGTAAAAATGTATTTAATAATAATTAGAAAACTTAATCATATTTAACTAAGTGAAATACTTTTTAATACTTTTTTATTTAATGTTTGTTGAGTCAAATATGCGTTCCGGGCCTCTCCTATTAAAAATGAATTTTAAGGACAATATTAAAAGGGGAGAAAAAAACACCAAAATTATTACTTAATAAAACTGTGCTACTTTAAATTTGTACATTCGTCCCGCGTATTTATAGTTAATTGACGAACGTTATTCGTGAAACCCAAATTATATTTAGATAAAGTCGGGATCAAATTAGACATTTGGTTCTTAATTTTAAAATTTCATTATAATAAGTAAGCGAAAAAGTGTGTTTAAAATTCTAATTAATGAGGTAATATTTTTCCATTAGCAAACACCAAAAAAAAAAAAAAAAGAGCTGAAGGTAAAATTTTATCATAACAAGTAACAGTAAAACGTATATAATTTACATTGAAAATTAAAATTGCAAAACATCGAATATTTAAAGTTCGTACTCACACTGCATTAATATATAATCAGTTTACTTAAAAACAATAAAAAAAAAACACTGCTTAAAATCAAATGTAAGTTTAACTAACATTCGAATAATATGGAATAAAAATATCTGAATGAATTTTTGAAATGTAAATGTCGCTCATATGAGTAAAACAGTAACTATTACGTATAAAAATATTTGTCTCCAATTTCTTATAGCTGTACTTTTGATTTAAAATAATTATGTATAAAATTAACAGGGGGTATAGAAATAAAAAAATATTGGTTGGATATTCTATTTTATGGCATGAGAATTTTTTTTTTTTTTTTTTTT